>JAOYRR010000095.1:600000-905679 GCA_038994665.1 Podotricha telesiphe
TTCATGTTCAAAAGGCAAGGCGAGACTAGGATGGACAATTAGTATATTAAATTATACTCAGTTCGTATTATTATATGTTATATAACAAGACTAAATATTTTAGTAAGCTTGAATTTCGTTACTTGAAAATTTTAATGTGATATTTGTATTTAAGTTAAACTTCTTATTTACTACTTACTAAGCTTTTACATTTATTTACACAACACACATGTATATGAATAACTTTTTTCCGCTTCAAGCTTTTACCCGCGTAGCAGGCTAGGCAGAGAGGACCTAATCTCATGACACCCCGTTGTCCACTTCCCACCCGAGACATTGTATGTTGAGTGACGTCACTCACTGCTGCGCTTTGTCTTGTCACCATAGCGGGGAAATGACAATAAATTAAATAAAATCATTTCGCCGAGCAGGAATCGAACCCACCACCACCGCGTAATCAGTTAGACACTGCCACACTGCGCCACTTTTATAGTACTTAAATGAGTTTATTTATTTTTACGAATATGTCCTAATATATTATGAAGATAATAAAATTATTATATTATCTCTTATCCATGTTACGAAACCTATCATCGTCGACTAGTAAATAATTCCTCGATTTATATTTTACTACTACTATACGGGACTAGCTAAAGGCCTAAAATTAAATATTATACCAATAAAAGGGATAATAATGGCTTTTCCCGCATCCGCCGCGCCGATAATTCCTCTACTAGCTTCTCAATAAATATACCTTCGACATTTTGAAGTTACGCAGTGTTAGAATATTTCATAATAATGTCAGGCGAGACAGGAACCAGTTCGCCCTTCAAGTCGGAGCAATAAAGGGAATCCCTCTAAACGTGATGGGCGTCTATGTCCCTTCTTATAAATATCAATTTATACGCCATGTCAAATACGGGTAAAGCCTGCCCATTTTCAGGTTACGAATCGGCCGCCATACGTCTTCTAAGCTCTCGATAAATCTCCATTTTTTTCCTTGAAATTTTTACATAGAACAGACCGTACCGCCGTCGGTAATTACTGAGATAGATGTTTTATGTTGAAAGTCCTTTTAGAACCTTACTTTGCATGTTTTTCCGTTTTAAACAATTCGTATAAAACCTACTCGTTACTCTTTCTTTGTTTAATTAAAACATTTGAACATGAGCAGAGCACATACATATATTCGCATATGCATAAGTAAGAGCTGGATATAAATTCAATGATGTAATGGCGAAAATCTTATAAAATACGCTCCAGAGTATGTTTAAACATCCTTTACTTTATAGCTTATATACACGGCAGTTAAAACACAAATTCCACGCGGCGTTGCTCCATTCGAGAAACGCGAATCCAAGTTGACATTAACATTCATTAAATACCGTTCCGACTTAAATTTAGAGTCAACAGACAAAAATAGAGCGATATTTTAAGAGGATTTACGGTACAAATATATGTTAAGTTTGTCAGATATATTATATTTGGGACCGACCCCAAGATGAGGGGGTACGTGAAAACATTCGGCTACGTGCCTCGGCATAATGCCTTTGGAAGGGCTGAGGATGCTAAGCTTCCGTAATTCGTCTTCCAGGAATCCCTAATTTGAAATGTGGATCTCGAAATGCCGGAGGTAAATAACGTAGTCTCGGCTCACTAGTTGTGGATAAAAATTTGAATATTGTTATTACGTAATAAATAAAGTTTTGAATAAACTTTTCTTTATTAGGGGAAGCTTAATAACATCACTAAAGAATATAATAATACTTATGTAAAGTTTGAAATGTACATTACTTTTAGGTCAACATTCTTAAAAAATTTCAGTTGTTTGAAAATGTTGGCGTAGTGTAAACGTAAAGACCACAAATGTGTTTATAAATTTTTACTTTTAAATAGCTTAATTATATACAAATTAATGTAAATTTTTATAAATTTATAAAAGTTTTATATTATAATATTCATTAATAATATTATGGAATTTCTCAATATTTCATTTTATGCTTGTTAAGCAATTTTACTGTTACGTTGAAATCAAAATCAAATAAATTAATATCTCTTGGTAAATCAAATACGCATTTAAGTTTTAAAGAACAATAATTAATAAACTGATATTTATAATTGTAATCATATATTTAAAAAAATGATGATATTTTTTAACATTTTTATAACTTTGCAACGTGTGTTTAGTTATCAATAGTTCGCCCTACTTACTATTTCCGTCCCATGCGGGCACCAAACCGCGACAAAACAATTAGTAATATTTGTCTAATATTACTCTAATACACTTAAGAAGTAATTTTGTATATTACTGGTAACATTAAATTTTATAGTTTCTATACATCTGTCTCTAAGTCAATGAATAACTAATTCAATTAAAAAAGTAATTAAAATTGATTTCTTGTTATTTGGTCATCCTGGCAAGGTCATAGAAGTATGCTATAAAATATACAATGGGTCTAGATCTGGTCGCGATTGCAAATTTTCAAGGAAAACGGATATTAAGAAGTGGGTCAACTCTATTGCACAATTTTCTTACATGGAGTGATAGATACAAGTGAAGCTAATAAAATCGTGATAAAATGGAATAAGTATAGCAGTTACTATATAGCATTAATATATGCAGAAATTATAGGTTTATAAAGTTTCAAAAATATATATTGAATAAGTAAATATTACCTTATATGCAAAGCAAATTCGTAGATGTTTCCTTACTTTTAAACTACAAAAGGGACATTTAAAGATAAAATACTCAGTATTATATAAAAACAAGCCAAAATAGCAAAGTACAATCTAAGCTAAATGGTTAAAACCATAACAAAGTTTTTCTTCATTAAAACCCCGGTAGCGTTGTGTAAAATTTCACAACTTGTTTCGGATTAGCGACAAAGCGGCGGATATCTTAAATGTAGATCTGCTGTAACCAAATTCGTGAGCTTGGATTTATGAGTTTATTTATCATTAACAAATTATTATTACAGGCATTTCACTTTTTTGCTGCTATATTTTAACTTTTAATGGAATTTTTAATTACATTTGAAATATGTTCTGGTGTTAAATTCAACTAATATAGAAGCAATTACGTTACACATTTTTGTTAACAAAAAAATGTTAATACTATTATTTTCACTTAATTCTTCTTTAAACGTATCTGAAATACTTTGTAGTGTAAAGCTCTACAATATATAACTTCAAGAGCGATTTGATTCGAACTCGCATCTGTTGGAAACCGTCCAAGCGCTCTGACTGCTAATCCATGCGTTCTAAATCCGGCCACGTCGAAACTTTTATACGCTTATTACTTTTTTAAGAGGCGCGGGTTCGAATACTGCCGCGTTCATATTTTAGTACGTTTTCAAAAAAAAAATTGTAATTTCCTAAGTGTAATAACTCTTTAAAAAAAATACACATACAATTTTCATAATATGACTGACAGATCCCAAGATTTTCAAGCTAATGAGAACATTTTTATAATCTAACAATGTTATGTCATCTTAAGATTATTACTTTGAATATCTTAGGTTTATTTTAGGTATGTCTAAAAGATTTTAAATGAAATTAAAAAAATACAAAAAAATATGATATCATTTGGTAATACTAAATAATGCTTCTTCCTTTTTAAGCCTAAGAATGTAATCTCTTGTGTACAGGCGGATATACCGTAGCAAAAGAGTACTCAAGGCGGGCGAGGCCCTTCTGCGCCCGCTTCCAAGATTCAATTAAATTTTTACTGAAGATAAGCACGCAGCCGCGCTGGAGTGAACTATTACGTGTTGAAATTACAATGGAACTTTGCTATTTTTATAATCTACCAGAAATATAACAATATTTAATATTTTGTTTTCAATATTCACACCTTTAAAGTCTTTTTATTGTCATTTACCGTTTTAACTATTTTTTACATTTTTAATCAATCTATTTCATTTCTATTTAGAATAGTTTGCTCGATCTTATATTAATATCTGTTACTTCAAAATTGTATTGCATCCGTACCTAATTTTTTATATTAATATTATATTAAAATGAAACAGTGCTATTAAAGTTATAAAATATTGTATGACTACTTAAGTAAAATTATAAGAGTGTATTGTTAATAAAAAAAACAGCTTTACATTTTATCCTATATAGCAGGGTACGCATTTTACTTTATGCCCGCATTTGGGATACTGCATGTTTAGTGGAGGGACTCAACATTACATGTTACCATGGCAGGAAAATATAAAATTAATATAACAATTCCCCCGAGTGGGTATTGAATGTAGAACCATCGAGTTTTTAGTTAAACTCTTTCCAACTGCGCTAAATCTGGAAACCAATGTTGTTAATAAACACTAATTAACGTTAAAATCATAAAGGGGCTAATGGAATTATTCCTTATTTCCTTCAATCGTTATTGATATCCATAAGGATGCTATCGTGACACCTAATAATGGATTACACCAACCTGGAGCGGCGCTCGTAAATGAAAAATAAACATGCGTCGAGCACTATGTGCGATTTCACACGAATTATAACTGTTTGCGCACCTATATTTATTTTATACGTAGGTAAGTTTTGTATATGAACAGCACTTAGTTTTGTATATCTAAAACATAGCTTATATATGAAAATATTCGAGATTATATTATTTTAACAAAACAAGTATTTATATTTATTTTGGTCAACAAACTTCTTCTGTAAAATGTCTTTTTCTTTTTATGATTATTAGCCAACATATCCTTTAACACTACTTCACTGGCAAAAAGTATGAGTTTTCTTCATACGACTAATTATATATGATGTAATAATACATGCGATAAAAATCTTTAAATAAACAAAATTAATTCATAATTAGATTATCTTAAAATTATTTTCCAGATATCTCACTTCTAATTTCTTGCGCAATTACGTAAACAGGTTTTTACACATTTTATAAGGCAAAACCAGTTGTAAAAGGAATTTCTTGACAAGTAATGTAATTATTTAATGTCAGTTGATTTATTTACGTGATTTATTATCTAATTTACATAAGCATGTACTTAAAAGTCGATATACTACTGATGAGATAAGCATAACTGATCTAAAGATTTTGAAACCTGTTAATTAAGACTTTATGTATATTTTTAATTAACTAATTTTATAAATTGATATAAAAAATTTGTGTAAATTTGATATTTAAAAAATACACAGTAGCAAAATATTGACGCCATATTATAATAACTTGTTATTACAATTTTATTTAAGGACCTCGAAAAGAATTTGGACTGACGTCCTACATAATGGTTATTTATTCAATAACGAAACCCTATATCCTTATATCGCTCAAAACAAATTACCATAGGAAAGAGATTCAAAAGTTTCCCTACACTCTACACCATTATAAGTTTTCCAAGAAAAACGCTTTTACACACGTCGCTCGGTGTTTTTTTTTCTCGGCGCACTTTTCTAAGTACTATAAATCTTTCTCGTAAATAATTGAAACGATATTTTATGCCAAACATTCTGCGGGTAGGGAGTTGTCGCGGGTACCACCTGCCGCCCTCTTCTAACTTGTACCACTTCTACTTTAATTTGGTTGCGTAATGTATTTTCAATTACATTCAAAGTACGACTCTGATTTGTGGTTGAATGAAAATTGGATAAATTCTCTTTTAACTTTTTGGATGAGGTGATCGATGTTCAACGGATTCTATTCAAATATCTTCAAATTAATTGATAAGCTTATAATAATACTTTTGTTTCATCATTTGTTTATGAGGATATAAAAAACAGCATTATATGACACTGAGACATATTTAGAACGGTTTTCAAGAGGCGCGGGTTTAAATCCCGCTGCGTTCAAATTTTTATACGTTTTCTAAATATGTCTTTTTCAATTTCCTTAGTGTGGGAATAACACTTAAAAAAATGTTAACAAAATATATTATATGACACTTTCAGTTTACATTTCCGCTGTCGCTGTCGGGTTATAAAAAAATATATTTTTTAAAACTTTTGTATCTAAAAGTGCTTGCTTTATTATTAGCAGTGCTGTCTTGGATATGTTGGATCCTTCAACACTCGTGAATTTGAGGTCTAGTTAAAACGAAAAATAATTCACAAAAGAAGCGTTGTACTTGTTTACAAGCTATTTGGGCCCCTTGATGTTAGGGGCCCTGGGTACGTTCACAGTGTATGGTGAAAACGGAGTTAATTGTAAGGGTACTTTTTATGCACACTGCACAGCTTATATATATATATAAGAAAACATTGAACAAAAACGCCTTATGCAATTTGTAACTTGTATTTGTAAAATAGCGTAAATAAAATGATTTAGCTGTGTCTATATAGGTACTTAGTTATGTATGAACCTTAATAAGTATATAAGTAGAAGCTGCACAACTGTTATTAATGTTATAAATATATATGTAAATGTTTTCAAATTAATCATAGAAGTCTCGTAACCTGTTGCAAATGTATTAAATACTTTACAAGATCAGATAACGTGACCTTCGCTGGTTTCACAATATTCTCTGAATCATAAATAAAGGGTAATTTTTCACGTGGAGTCGGAAATGTATCATTTTCAATTTTTTTTACGTTTTCTCCCTTTTTTACGCATCTTGGGTCACAGGATTAAATGAGATTTATATGTCACATCGTCATAGAATAATGTTATAGAGGCTGCAAATCGATTACATCTGATATTCAAATACGTATTTACTACTTTACAATGAATTGAACTTATTTTTTTATTTGAAAAGAAATAAATGGACCGTAACTTGTTTTGAAGTAATATTTATTTCTAATATATTATTATTTATTTGTAATAATAGTACTAGCTTCATATTTTATATTTCAATATATTTTTTTGATGTATAAATTATTTTAATTGTCAATACAATAAACATAAATAGGTATGTATAATATATTACCTGCTCGATTTACTATTTAATTTAAAAATAATAAATTATCGCAATTCAATGTACGTGTTTACACACGTAATATATTAACATGCCATTTAACATTTTTAAACCCTTAATTTCCTCACTCAACCGACGATACGTGACTAATGAAGCGAATTTTTCTCTTTGTCGCGACTGTTTTTAAACTGAATGGTATTTTGTGTTTCTTTTTATATGCATTATTTTTTACAATGCAATAAGTCATATGTGTAATGAATAAGGGCGATTTGTTTTGGGTCCGTCTAAATTTATGGACAATATCGGGGCTTTTTACAGGCGTTTTTCTCCTCATTCCGCCATTGTGATCGCCTTAATCCGAGCTCGGAAGTTTTTTATCGTCCTCACCACTGACACTTTACGAGTTATTAATTGGCTGTCACAGGTTTATTTATTTCTCTATTTTGACAGTGGAACGTTTTTCGTCGTACATTATGGAGGCCGGATTGAAAATCTATCATATTCAGGTTGTCGTAAATTCGCCGTGATATAGTGGCTTACACGGCAATAATTCTGCGAATGCGTCGAGTAGTGCGGACGGATGTGACGCGCGTTAAATAATGACGTTGGATATTAAAATGGCCACCGAATATGGATTTTTGGGATTGCACCACTCACTACGCTTTACCCACTCGTTTAATACGTTCATGATAATATCTAGTTTATATTATATTTATTTTTTACTAAACAAATATGTTGAAATTGCTAGTGGATTTAGTATTTATTAATTTTGACAATTAAGGTAAAAAGCCCTGGCTGGTAACTTATTTACTTATGTACGATAAATTATGTAATTTTATATTTTCTGCAATCATCATAACACGAATTTACTATCTGATGAGATAGTCGCGTGTGTGTGCGCATGTTTGTGTTCTTGACAATTCATTATTTCTTATTAGCATCACATCTGAAAAATGTGAAAGAAACTACTGTAGTTCGCCCATATGTATTTTTCAAGTAATTATTATAACTAAAATATATGGCCTTCATCCATGGTACAGTAGGAAAGCGTCTAACTCTCAGAACCTAATATCAAAATTGTCTTGTCACCAGAGCGGAGAAATAATATATAGTCACACCCCCCGAGTGGGAATCTAACCCACATTCATGGCGTAACAAAGTCTGATGCTTTAACGTTGTGCCACGAGGGCCTAAATTATTAGTTTTCTTGGAAAATAACTTTTAACTTAGCATTTTTGCTGTTACACAAGTGTCCGTAATAACACATCAAAGAGTCCTAAACGCTTTAATCGATTATTGAATCCGTACATATCCAAAATTTAGTTTTTGTGGTCGTCTTTTCAAGAAAATCTTTTAATAATTTTTTTTGATAAATTGCGTATAGTAAATTAATTTTCATATAATATTGTACAGTGCAGTCACTCTTTGTATATAATACAATAGTCAATAGATATGGGGTAACAATTATATTTGAAATATAATTGTTTTTAAATAATTAAACAGCGTTGAAATTTTTCGAAAGTAAATTTAGTGAGTCAGTAGTGAATATTTACAACAGCTTTTAACTGTTTATACGTAAAGGAAAACAGATGGTACTTATTTAATTATTTAAAGGTAAATTGCTTAATAGTTTTATTTTTTTATACGAAGGAATCATCAGTAGTATATAATAAACATATTAATTATGATTCTCTATTAAACTATGAAGTTTAAAATAATATAGTAAATTTGAAATGTAAAAAGGGAATTGGATAACAGACTGAAAAGTCTGTCTCCTTTTCGGTACATTAAGCAGGATATTTTTGGGTTTTCCTTCCTGTGTTAATTTATTTATCATTTATATTAATAAAATAGTAGCTACTTGGTACAATTAACACGCAGTAGACAAACAAAATAGTACTCTACTGATATACAATATTTTCGTCTAACTACGGAGCAATATCGGAAATGTACATATTTTTCTAAAGATATGAAATAGCGTTAGTGAAATTAGTTGCTACTACCAAAAAACCTCTGTAAACTAAATATGCAATATTTAGTATGTTGGTTTTTTTCAGCTTCACGCTTTTTTACGTGACAACGGAGCATGTCAGAGAGAACTTAATATACTGATTTATAATATACCGACTGAAATACCATCCTCACCATCACTCTACTACTGTGCGGTTTCGTAAAACTTCATTCCACGTACTACTCAACTGTGGAAAGGCCTACCAGCGGCAGTGTTTTCAGGTCGATTCGACAAGGGCGCCTTCAAAAAGCGCGTCTATTTCCACCTTAAAGGCCGGCAATATCCCTGTAGCTCTTCTGGTGTTACACGGGGTCGTGGGCGGTGGTGATCACTTACCATCAGGTAACCCGAATGCTCGGTTGTCTTGTCTATAGAATTTTTTTTTTATAATATAAAAATGCTTTCCCCCCGAAATCGAGACATGCGGAATCGCACTCCAACCTATTGAGTTTACAGCCAGACGCTGTCCCACTGCGCCACGATGGCTTTTCCTCATACGCTTAAGTATTGATTTATTCAATAAATTATGCATTCTTAAGTTAATTAACAAGCACACGAGCAAATTCTTAAAACAACACGAAAATATGTAACAAAACGTATTTCAGAATTCAGAGTTTTCTCTTACGCAACACTACATTTATAATGTATGTATGTGCAAAGGTCTGTATGCTATTTCCTTCTTATGTAGGTTCTTTTTTTTCAGCCATAAAGCATTGTTGGCTGCTTTATTCCTTGATTTATAAGAGACGTTGGGAAGACAAATAGCTGGATTGTGTTCCAAATTTTTAAAGCCACATTTCGTTTCGCGCATATCACACCCCCTCTGAAATAGGATAGAAAATCTGATTATATTGATAATTGCTATGCTTATAACAGTTACTAAGGCTATCGTGGTACAGTAGGGCAGTGTTTGACTGTAAACGAATCGTTGTGGATTCGATTCCCGCTTATTGGATAATTTTGTTTAAATTATGTTAGTTTTCGCCCTCTGATTAGTAGTGTCTATGAGTTTCGCCGTTCAGCACGCAATCTCTTTATATTGAGCAGAAAATGGAGAACTATGATAACTAGAATGTGCTAACACTAGGTTATCAAACGTTAGCGTTAGTGTTATATAGGATATTTAAATTTGGAATGTTATATACAAAGGCCATCGTGGCACACTGTGACAGTGTCTGATAAATGCGTATGGTCGAGAGTTTGACACGAGGAAATGATTATATTTAAAATATTTTAATATCTCTGCTCTGGTACCTAAGACGAAGCGCGGCCTTGAGTTCCGCCACTCACCACGCAATCGTTCGATTTCCGACGGAAAGTGGAGAACAGAGTGTTTCTCTCTGACTATCCCGCTATGAGAGGAAAAGCGCTCCGCTCTGACAAGACAAAATGCGGCAAAAATCGTAATGGTGCGAAATCCTGCTTAGTAATTTTTCTAATGCTAATTACCCATGTATATTTAATATTGGATTGCACATTAGAGTTACATATTGGAGTAACATTATTTTGTAATTTTACAATATATACGTAATTTTTTTAAAATGTTATTTTAATAATTTAAATTATTTATAAATTTATAACAGGCTTGAAATATTGTAACTTATAAGATGTGTAGGCCCTTCGCCTAATTTAACTAGTTGCAACACACGTTATCCAACACCGGCTACGTTGAATTTTTATTTCTGATTTTCAGTATTATTATTATTTATTTTACCAAATTATACTTAAAAAGTGCCACTTTTTGCCCTTTTAGGTAGACTTAAAGGGAAATTCTTTCATTTTTATCGGTCTTACGACGGGACTTTTTTCCATACAATTCAGCCTTCACGGATTTATGTCAGCATAGTAATTGATTGTGGTTTCAGCTTCTACGATAATAGAAAAGAATAAAATATATTATTTGTACTCTATTTACAAATTATTGGCTTATATTATAGGCTGTGGACTTGATTACTCAGGACAATGTTCCCTACATTGGAGTCTTGTCACTTCGTGTAATTGATAACCGATTGTCGGTGTGAGATGTATCTATAAGTAGGCAATCTTACCTAATTGTACTGTAAATAGAAACGAAATAGCTACTTAGTATGTTAATATTCACTATTTCCTCAATTGATAGAAACGTCAAACAATTACATCGTTTCTCTGTTATCTCGCTAGCTATCACCATCAAACTAACCAATAAAAGTCAACACTTAACTACGATCGCGACTTAATTTTTACCCCATAAAAGCTCCCCACGAATCGCGATACGGTATGGAAATTTGCCGCCCGTCGTCGGCAATATTCGACAATATTCGGGTGAACGTGCGTCCCGCGTTAAATTGCCTATTTATTCTTTACTTCATATATTACATTACGCATGTTGTCTGCGCAAAGCGATATTTATTGTTTGACCGTTATTGCGTCAAATGACGTATTGGCTGTACGTAGTCGTATAGGTTAAGAATGGTTTCGGCGTGACGTATCTCGCTTACACTACAGTAGTTATAAGTGTCTGCTGTAAGCTACTCGATATGCTTGGTAGGGTTATTTTTTATTTAGCCTGCCCAAAATTGTTTCTGATATCAAATATTTAGAAGCATCACAGAAACATATAGAAACGATACATTGAACTAAAACAATTAGATAAAAAATATCTTATTTTTAACATTTTTAATATGTTATTCACACACTTAGGAAATTGGTAAACATTTTTAGAAAATGTATAAAAATTTGAACGCTATGGGATTCAAACCTACGCGTCTTTGAAACCGTCTAATTCACTGCTTTAAAAGTTTTTATGTTACTTGAAAATGTTTTAATCTTAAAATAAATGAGCAAATAAGCTTTTTACGGCTTTGTCTGACACTATATGACACAAATCGATTGTTAATTCAAGCAAATGTGGCGCAATTCTTTTAATATAATTAAATTAACTTTGTAAAGCAAAATACCACATTAGTTTTCATCATACAAATAGCAGCTTTACATACTATGCATATTATCGTCATGTTAACCCAAAATAATGTAAAACATATAAGTAAACAAAAAAACATTGAGCGACAAGATATTTTGACAATTATTGGTACTTTAGCCCACAAGGACGAAATAATTAACTTTGACTTCCAGGAAATAAAACATATTTTTCGTAATCCAAGAAGATTCTTAGGAGAAATAACATAATGGTGCTTTCCACTTACAAGTATAATAGTGATTTTTGTATTAAATACTTTCCTAACGTCTGTAGGGGAGTAATGAATGCTGGTTATTTATGAGCCGCAGACTGGCAGACGATAGATAACGTCCCACCCAATATCATATCGCTATTACATTCGGTTACCGAGTGACTTATGTTTAGACTGGTGCTGTAAGTGTGTTGTTTCAGACTCTGAATTCCAGGTCTTCCTCATAATCATAATTTTAGTACTAATATTGTGGGCCAAAATATAGACATATTTATCTACCTAATCGATATTATACATCAGTGGCGAAGTGTGAATTTTTGTAGAGGTAAGCCGGCGTTAAAACTTATTTTAAAAACCTAGGTTCGCAGGACGATAATATTAATATTCCGTTTAGTTTACTAAGTTTATTTGCATATTAAACAATTTATAATGGAGTTTAAATAGATGCTTTAAAATATAATAAATATATACTTTTTATTAAGGAATTATTTATTTATTTATTATGATTTACAACAAGTAAGCCGGTGGAAATTGTGTTATTAATATGGGACTCTTCGCCACTGTTATACATACATATACATAATTTATTACCTAATCATTAGGTAAGTATTTATTTTACCACGTACCTAACTATATTACTAAGCTATATTTACCTATGTAGAAAAAAACTACTAAACTAAAAATCGAATTAAACGAAATTCTATGTCATATGAAATTAAAACTCAATTAAGTTGAAACGATACATTGATACTAAAAAAGAAACTTCCATTTTACGGTTCGGCGAGAGAATAGGAATAAGTTGACAGGGACTTGGTCTCTGAATTATGTTTCTCAAGATAAACGACATGGGCGAAATGAAGTCGCGACCCCCATCCCCTCCCTCTGAGGCGGGACATAAATTGTGAAGAAAAATCCGCGACGGGTTCGCTCCGAACGTGTGATTTGTTTTATTAATTGAAGTCGTTGCGGTTAAAGTTTTATTTTCTTTTTATATTTTTTACCTAATTCGCATTCATAATTTGACACGTAATATATTTTAAGATTTAAGCCATTATTTTTGTATGTCACTTACAATGTAAACTTTGTAATTAATAAATATTAATAAGGCATGACAAATTTATACTTTTGGGAATATACTTTTACCTAAATTATTTTTTATGCATTAAAACGTAAAAGATATCTTTCCTTAAAAAATAATTATTTTTTATATTTAAGCCTAACTTATACTTGCATCAAAAATATAAATAAAATTTGTTGTTATAAAATCTCCGTGAAGTCAACAAAGGAAATTGATTTAAACTATCTGGAACTCAAAAGTTCATGGGAAAACTTTTGTTAATAAACATTTATTTGTCACCCATTATATATGATTACGAGTCATAAATAATGATTTCAATAGCAATTTCCTCTAAAAGCCATCTAACATCTCATAATCGGGCCGTTCAAGCGGAACTTAGTCAAGAACTACCCTTTATAAGCAATCGGCCTTTTTACTGTTTTTCTTACATTAATAACGTAGATTATCTCCTGAAAGAAATCTTCGCTGACCTGTATTATTGTCATAGGGAAATTTACAGCTCTCATTTATTTGCCGATGTCCCCTCTTATTTTCCGTTCGAGGCCAATCCGATAGACGCTACTGTGAAAATTTTTCGTAAGCAGCAATACATCTTGTCGCGAGTCCTATCTCTGGGCGAACATTCGACGGCCGCCCCTATGCCGCGTTCAAAGATTATTTTACTAAAAAGATGTGGCAATTTATAAATATATATAACTTTATTACAACAATTTCATACTTTTTATTTAAATTAGCATTTATTGCGATTGTATCGTAATAAGTGAAGCTTAAATTGTAAAGCACACATGCCAATGTCACGTAGTCGGAATATTTTAAAATAATCGCGATGTTTTAAAAGAAGTAAAAGTTTACTCTACGGGGTATACCAACCAACGTCAAGTAATAAAAAAACTTTCCGATTTGAATTGATATAATGAATACCATTTAAATAAATATCCATAATTAATTCGATATAAACGAAACTATTGTGGTAATTTAATATAGAAAAATATATAAAATTTATTTTATAAAATTATATTAAATACTTATTCACTTATCTAATTATTTTTACATTTTAATTTAAATGTATTCACTATAATTTGATATAGTCAGTCTATAATTTGCTTGCGCTTTATTTTGCCTCCTCTTGTCCTCGGCCCCCTCCATCCTAACGTCGCTGAAACCACTTGCGCCAATTTTCTTAGGGACTTCGTCTACTTAACTCAGCCTTTAATATTTACGGTTACAATAGACTTATGCTTTACTGAAATACAAAGGATATTTTAACGTTTTATACTTTGTGATATTGACTTACGTATTCAGCTACGTAGTTGCGAATTTATTATGAAAATACATTTGAAGATGCGATTATTTTGTAAAAAAGAAACAATATTTTATAGTGAAAAAATTGAGTCGATACATTTAATATATTATGAAAATAATTATGGTAATGAAAAAACAATAATAGAATGTAAAATAAATCTAATAAATCTTTGTCTGTCTTACTTTGTAACGAAGCTTTTATTTGTTGTATAGACCTGGGCAGGACTTAGAATATAATTAACTTTGAAGGGTAAAACAACTGGTGCAGAATCATTAGTTATAGACCAACTAAATTACAAGAAATAAATAAATGCTTCGTTAGTAAAAGTTACGCCATATGGTGGGCAGTTTTTGTTACTAAAAAAAATCACAGAAGTTCACGGCCATAATGAAGAGGTGGGATACGTCTGAGTGTTGGTACAAGCGATGGTTTGCAGGTTCGATTTTCACTTGAAATGGTTATATTTGTATTGTTCTCATTTTTTCTCTCCAGTAAGACAAAGGTGGAATATTATATTTGTATGCTGAGAAAAAAAGCGCAACGCAGCACCGTAGCGTAGCGTAGAAAAACTTTAAAGCTTCAATTTCAATACATGGTAAATGAAAGTAATATGCCATAAGGTCACGCAAACGAAATTGCGTATAACTGGCATACCTTCTGGGTAAAATATATTCAAAAATGCACCTATATCTTATATTGTTAATAATAAATATAATAAATGTTCAAAATTAAATTTCTAAGAACGAATAAACACGTGTTAGAATATTGTCAAAATATCTCGTAAATCATGGAAGAAACACTTTTATGTGTTTTTAAAACGTAGCATACATCACAATGAATTAAAGAGCCGTATCAAAAAACAATGTAACACTTTTGAAATGAGAAACTCGACCGAAAAAAATGGAGTCACCCGATGGCGATCATTGTCCGTGGTCCTACTTTTATTTCTTGTCACATGTAGGTAAATTATTTCCGAGCGTCATAACTCTGGGTCTCGACCTAAGGCCACGGCCACACAGAGCCCCATAAATCTCGCCTGTCTGGATCAGGTGACACCACCTTCTTTATGTTTTTTCCCAAGCCATTTTACAGAAAAGATAAAAATCTTTACATATTTTGACGCTGCTTTACGGAGCTTATTCTCAAATTACGCGCGTCCATTATGTAATACTAAGAATGAAACAGTTTGTTTTTGGTGGCAAGTTTATATCGTGATTATCAAAATACGAGTAGGACCTATGTTTTATATTTCAGCAGAATTCTATGATTAATCGACCAGGTAGGTATCTAAATAACCTGCTATTAAAACGAAGCTTTTTTTAAGCTTATTTATAGAGATTGTTTTTTAAATGCAATTGAATTCACGATGGAAATTTCGACTACAATCATATATAATTTACAAGTTGCAATTGCTTGCTATTATTAAATAATGTGTTAAAATATTTAAATGTAAAACAAACATTCTACTTACTTATAAAAATAAGTAGCTACAATAAACTTATCTCCATAACTGCGACAACCACTCGCATCAATCCCAATGTTTGCTAAACTTAGCCAGCCGAAAATGCATAGATTTCAAAAAACATGAACTAAGTAGAGAAAAATTAGTGCTCTTCCATTGCCCTCGATCCACGAATGCCGTACAAGAATTACTGCGCATACGAGCGATGTATAAAACATTAGTAGATACAGAAAAGTACCGAAGCGTACTGACTGGCGTCTATGTACCGTACACCGCACTGGGCAAAACGAAAATATATTACTTTTGCGAAGATTTAGGAGTGTTTGGACCGAACAATAATGTCCGGCTTTTGTGGAAAAAGATAGATGGCGATGCATAGCTTAGGTACATGGAGCAAAGTTTTTCTTTTGTGAACAAATGAAACTTAGTGGTTGGCTATCATTATTATTAATGTTTAGATATTGTGTAACTGTAATTTGTTTCTTCCTTGAATATTAACAAGTAGTATCAGTATCGTAGAAACTTGTTTAATAATATTAATGATTTTTTATATGTTGTTTATTAAAATTACAAGATAATTTAGTTAACTGTTAGGTTCAAATATCCATTCAATATCACACGTTCGCATGATATAGGTATTGAAATTTAGAAAGTAGTTCAAAACAATTGTATTGGGCGATTGTATTGGGAAAACAATAAATTGACACATCAATGAATAAATTCTTATTATCTATAGAAGGGATACGTCCGTAATGTACCAGTTTACCACTTGACTCGTATATCAGCCGGCTTTCCATCGGGCGCGTACGCATCGTGACTTGCAAAGGAATCGTCTATTAGAGCACAGGGCATATATGATAAGTATACTAATCTGCATATTAACTCCAAACTATCACTTTTGTTATATGAGACGTATTGGAAAAGATAACTATGTAAGAATTTAATAAATATTTCATTTAACATTTCGTTACATTTCTAGAAGGTCCTAGACATCACATATGAAACAAAAGTAAATGATCTAAGAAAAAAAATCTTTTTAAATTCTGTAAATTAAAAGTCTTATAGAAATTGTTACTCTATGAGTAACATTATAAGGTATTTAATAAGACGTTGTTTCAATAATAACATAGGTATATTATTAAAAATGTGTTTTAAAATAATTGCGTGTCGTAAATCGTCAATGACGCTTACTAGAAATCGCTTTAATTTATAATATTTAATTATAATATCTTCAATATAAAATATATGAAAAGCATTCTTTTATACACATAGTACTTTAAATATTTATTTTTAATAACCCCCAATAAATACTTGTCAATACAAAATAAAGATCTCTTCTAGTAAAAATCCCGCATCTCTACATCTGCGTCCATAAGTCATTTAGTAGGAACTGAATTTGGTGTGAAGTGGGCCTTTAATTTATTGGATTAAGGGCATCCCGCTAAGTCACCACCTGTGGAACGACTCGCTTCAATGGCTTAAGCACTACTTTAATTACTTTTATAAAGTGAGGAGTCACATTACTCAACCAGTAATTGCTATTGCTACCGACTAGTAAAGATATTTAGATAAGGAAAGTAAAACTGTGTTTTTCGTTATTAATGCCTTCGCGTAATTATTTCCGTTTCAAATAAATATCGATTAAATGCACCCAAAACATTCTTCAAAATGTACTCTAACAAATGTCAACAAATTTTAATTATTTTACAGCTACGGAAATTCGTTATCTAATTAAGATTAAATAATATGTTTATATGCGAAAAACTTCTTCTTTACAACATAGACTATGAATAATGTGATATTAAATCTTCCAATTAAATATTTAAATTAAAAAAAAATTAGAATTTTTTCATAAATTATTTAATTTCATAGTCACTGTCTGCCACGGCGCCATACTCGCGACTGCCGTACCCCCTCCACGTGCGCTCTCCGCCCATAAACATGTCACTTCAGGCCGCATGCCGCGATTTACGACTTCTCACTCTAACTCGTCCATAACTCTGTCAAACAAAAGGGAAAGCTATATGCACAGCAGTCCCAGGCGAATAGTTTAATTTACACACACAAACGAAATCAAATGAGCTAGTATGCGAGTTACAATAAGAGTATACTAATAATTTTGAGATTAAACTAGATATTGTACATTATTTTTCGAAAAATTATATACTTTAAGGTAAAATACAGTAAAATTTCAACAATAACAACCCAGAGACAGGTAGTCTAGGCATTTTTTTTTAAGATAGTATATTCTTCAAATTTTGCATATACTATAAAAAGCTCTGAGCTTGGTGTACCCGTTACGTTAAATTTAACGGTCGGCAAAGAGTGCAATATTTTCATCCCTTTCCAACTCACATTTCCCAGATCGTAAATCTCGAAATGGCCGCATGTAGGTTACGCACGCCATCCGCGTGATTTGAGAGAGAGCACATAAACTATAGTTTTCTCTGTTTTATTGCGTGTTTTACTGCGCGATAAAGGAGACGAGAGTATATCGTTAAAATCAGCTGTTTAGGTTATGCTTCAAACGTGCTCAGGAATGTGGCGAACGAAATGTTCTATGCACTGACTGGCATGATACTCTACTTAAATATATATTTTACAAGAACATATAGCATATTTCATAATTTTTACTTATTAGTAATTTGATTTATCACTTTAGTAGCATGTCTACGATGTATGACATTCTTGTTAATACTAATTTTGGACGTAATATTAAAAAAAACAGAATATTCTTTATTATTAAAAAATATATATATCAACGTCAATTCTATAAACTTTTGCCATTCTCAGAGTTATAAGTTTGCTATTCAAAGAGAGTAAGTGTGTATGTATCATTTGTTATCATCCACATTGTTAGTTTATGCGTGTTCTGTACTCTTAGACTGTTGAATACTTTTTATAGTTTTTTTTTAATATTACCTAGTAGGTGAGGGAAAAAACTCCTTAGCATTCCATGGATTCACTATGCGGGTACCGAGCCCATCACAGAAAAAGGAGCTTGGAGCAGTGCCTGGGATATGTGACCCAAGTGTAGGCTTAAGGACAATAACTGTCTACAGTCTTCCTAACTTTTTGAATATTTATGCAACAACAACTTTGAAATAGAGATTTATTTTGGAAAACATTTATGTAAACCATAAGTGATTAAAAATCAAATAATGAATTTAACTTTTTAATAAAGATTATTGTTAAAAAGCAGTACAAGAACTTTTCTATCGTTCTGTATAGTTATTAGCCTGGGCTTGACGGTGAAATTTACTATGTAGATCTTTACCTACAGGTACCTTATCTATTCCGAAGCATTCATTTTAGTTATGTCTTTGTCTTTTTTTGCACTATACTATTTATTTCAAGTAGTATTTAAAAGTGCTGATAATTAAAATATTATGTAGAAATATATTATGTAAATGTTATTAGTTTTGAATTAAATACTCGCAATGATTTTGAGCTCTTTTTTCAGAGTTACGCTTTTTCCTGCATAGCAGAGAGGCAGAGAGAACCTAGTGTAAAGATATCCCATTATCCATTGCATGTTGAGTGGCAACTCACATTCTCGGAAGTCCTGCCGGAGTCAACTCCGTGGTTTATCTGATCTAAGCGCAGAAATAAATAAATTTATATATAATCATTCCCCTGACTGAAAATAAAACCCACAACCATCGAATATACAGTCAGACGCTGTCACACTGCGATACGGTAGCCTGGGGTTTTGAGTTCGCATGCTATAATTTACTAGCATTTATTTTGTAGGAATGCAAGTATTGTTTTTATGTTCGCAAAGTTTTGCTATGGTAATATTCTATAGAAAAACTCTATAGATATTTTAAAATATAAATAAAGAAAATAAATCAAACGTCAAATTTCATCAACTTCTCTTGAATAAATATTTTTTTAGAGTAGCAGTTTGAGTGAAGTTTCGCTCCGCCACTCTGTTCCCGAAACATAAAATAAATGAAAGCCGTGCAATTATAGGTTTCCTGAGAATCATTTAAAATAAAATACCTGTTTTATTATTGAGAATATAATTATTAATAGTACAAGGTGGGCCAAAAGAAATCACCCCATTGGAAGATTTTATTTTTGTAAAATGCGGCCAATGTCAAATCTGTTCAGACATTTGTGCACTAGACAGATGAAGAATACAAGTGAACAAGCCATGGAGCGATACACTCCCCAAGAACACGAAATAATCTTGTCTATTTTTTTGCGTAACGCCGCAGCGCGAATTCCGTCGCAGATACCCGGGTCGTCCGGCACCGACTGCGCAAACACTGCGCCGTTTGGTAACCAACCTTGAAGAGCATGGGACCACACAAGACGTCGAAAATATCGCCGCTGTTGCCGAGGATGTCGAGCTGTCGCCAGAAACATCGACCAGACACCGTGACTTGCAATTAGCCATCAGACCAACGTTTGTACAAACTATTAGTATTTACTATGCCAAAAACTTATCAGGTAGTATATATCAAATGTAGAGCAATAATTAATAAATTGTTTACAAACAGTTGTTCATTTCTTATAAATTCTACAATGTTATTTAAATGTAGCCTTTTAATATTTTTTCATCTTATAACATATTAGAATGAAACATTGCAATACGATGTTAGAAGTACACTACAATACCTATACAAAAACTTATAAAAACTATTATATTTCCAAGAAAATAAGATTACAAAAATTTTCTCATCATTGAAATAAACATTACAAATAAATATTTGTAAATTGTAAATGTAATATAATGAAGCTATTAAAGAAATTATATCGTATAGGTATCCATTGCAAATTTATTTGTTTATTAGTAATCAATTCCAATTTAAATTTTAACCACTAACTGATTTCTCATTGAGATTGAGTTCAAGACCGTTGCCGTCTCATTATGTCAGATAGAACCTTGCTAATTTTTTTGTATATTAACCTATTTAAAAATAATCTTAAAAATATAAATAACATGCAATAACATATTATACATACCTATATGTTTAATGGGATATGTATTATGAATTTGTTATTATCACAATACATCACCGTATAGGAAGGAGAGGAAGGATATTGTAGTTAAAAAATCTTTGTACTTTTAATATGTAATATAATAAAATTGATAACACTTAATAGCAAGAATTATTGTATCACGAAACACAAGCGATCACCAGCAATGACAGAAATGAATGACACATAGTTTATCTCAAAGCGCTCGCTTAGGTGGGGATAATAAGATGGCTCCTAAATAACGTGACGCTATTGGTCACATCGAATATTTGCCTAAGCCGTTATTTTTATTATTTGGATGGTGGCCCTAAGTCGATATTGGAAACATATCATTGGTCCAAAGTGATTTAGGCTCTTGTACTCGTAGTATTTGAAAAAATCCTGTTTGGCTTTCTGTTTTCAATTTTGATAGATTTACTATATTTGAATAGCTGTAAAATCTTATTGTTTTTACAATACAAGTAATTTTACAAGTATTTTTTTTTATTTAGCAATTTATAGGGTAGACAGAGAGCACTTAGTTATGAGATATGAATTTAAACTCAAACCAACATAAAAAATAGTTTATTCTTTTAAACAGCTTGAAAAGAAAAGCATTTATTTCTATAATACTAAGCATTCATTTCTTGAAGGCATAAGATTCTATATCGTCAAAATGAAGCACTCCGAACGATTTATCCATCAAGTTAAGAACAAAACTTTGCTCCATGATCAACAAATGCGTGGACGATGGACCAAAGCTTGCTTATATAAGCTTGCGTATATATATATTTATTTATTATATAGATTATGAGAAATATTTAATATCATTATATTTAATTTTAACCAAGTCATAGTTCGAATACAAATCGAAATTAGACCGCGCTTAATGGAAAATTGTAAACTTAGGTAATTCTGGCTTGTTGGGTGTACGTCAAAAACAAGTGCCAATAACTAGGATGTAGTTAGAACGCAATTATACAGTATCATCAAGTGAAAGTAACAATTGGAGTACCACAGTAAAAGTGTAGTAGAGCAGCCTTCGGGTCGCGTGAAGCGCTATCAACGTCTGGTGCATCGAACGATACACCAAGAAAGTTTACGAGGCCGCACTTGTTCGCATCGGCCGAGCCGCGCTACGGGCGTCCACGCCGATACAATTCTATCGTGCGCCGCTAGCGGAGCGTTCAATTAACCGCTCCGATTAACGTTGTCTCTCGGACATCAATGGTGTCGGATTAACGGAGGGTAGTGGTGTCCTTTTCTGTTGGTCGCAGATTTAGTGCGGCGCCGCGGTGTGCGGCGTCGCCTGGCGGGGGGCGCCGCGTCGCTCGTAAACCATCGGTCGGCACACTCTACTGACGCGCGCCTTGGCGACTACGCGTTGCGTAATACACCGCGCCATAAACAACGCGACGTGCTCGTAAAGCAGCACCTGACCGCTCGCCTTGCCCACGTGCGCTCCACCGCTCCGCACATTACGCATTGCGCTCATGCCCATCCAAAACGCTGACACGTGACTTGACGAGTGACACTCCGAACTTTTTATTCTGTAGAACTGTGAGTTTTGTGAAGAAGTTTGCACCAAGCGGGATGCCGCGACCCCGTTTGCCGACGGCGAACGGCGGCCGCACCGCTTAAGGTGAGTTTATTGCCGATTTATAGCTCCCAACTTCACCCGGCCGGGAGCAGAAGGTCCGAAACAAGTTTTGTTTACCAAACAAACTTTTCACTAGTCTTCCTCGTCGAGTAACAATGTTTTATAATGACGGCAATCGTTTATTAATTGCTCAGAACTAAAGATAAATAGCCCTACATTATAATGACGAAGGGCTTACACTGTCCAAGTACCTACTTTGTATCAATTTTATGGCTCTATGTTACTTATAAATGCCAAATGTTATTACCCAACGCTAAGATAAATGAATATTTTGACATATTATCGAACTTGAAAACAGAAGTACATGTCATTAATAGGTAAAATACTAAAAAATACATTGTGTAGTTGCAAATTCAGTAAAGTAAATCTTCTTATATCAATATTTAAATAAGATCATAAAAATACATATTTGTAAGAGTAAAGAATTTAATTTACCTTAAATCTAGCCTAAGGTTTAAAATTTTCGAATTGACAGTAATATAGAGAAGAAACTTTATAAAACAAAGATGCACATTAAATATGCAATTAAGATTTATAGTCCTTATTATAAGAGGTTAATTATAACTTGCAGATAATATAATTGTTTAAGATAATTGACTGTTATTATTTACTTTTTTGGCAGTAAAAAAATTTATATAGTGTTTAAAACTGATACTAACCAAGAGATGAAAAAAAGACTCTATTCCAACAATATATGGTTCATTTTCGTACTTTAATATAAAGTAAAGCACAATTCATAATATACTGTTGGTAGATAAAGGTAGATGGTCCGTAATTAGTTTTGTGTATCCAGTTATATTATTTAGATACCAAGTCACTTCAATTAGTGGCTATATAGGTGTACAGTTATAATTTAATATTGCAGTTTGTACAATAAATAAAAATACTTATGATAAAGCAATGACTATCATATTTTTTGTATAGTTGTAGGCAAAAAATAATAATATTATAATAAAATAATATATCTTATTCATGACAAATAGATTAATAAGTATGAAGAAATACTTTTAATATTATTTGTGAGCTATACTGAAGAATGTTTTTAGTTAATTGGTCTCTGGTTAGAATAATTGAAATATTTAATGAATTTAATATAATAACCTATACCATTTTATTTAATATTATATCTAAAGATTTTTGATATTACTATTTCAATGATAAATCTAAATAAAAAATATATATATTTTTCTATTGTATATAATTGGTTACTACACCTTTGACAAATACAAGTAATATATTATAAAACAGAACTATTCGATACAATCAACTGTAACCTTTTTTTCACACAGACAGTAAATGTTAGGTGGGGAAGCCAAGCGCTGAAATTTATCGAACTAGACTGGGCTTGCGAAAACGTTTTAAGTTAAATATTCCGCCACATTCTTAGTATTTAATTGTATTCGATCTTAATATATTTTATAGAAATTATCCTTTTGAAAACTTTGAATTTTACTGTCAATTTTTCTGCCAGTTCAAACATTCAACTAATACATTATAGTTGGAGTTCGAGAGTACCTATCATTTTTTTAGACAGTATCGTCTTAAAATAGAATCTTTTAAAAAATATTTTTATACCTTTAATTCAATACGCTGTTTGTTCAATATTCATAAAGAAAATATTAATAAAATCTTCAAATATAGTAACAATAAATATTATATTGGTAGATATTATCAAAATAACATACACTTACTCAGGCAACTACTCTATACAATATTATTTTATATATTTTTATTATAAATCCACTACGGTGATATATTTATAGGGGTCTTGTTTTATATATAGTTATCTACTACCACCTTGTATTTATTTATAATTTTGTAAAACTATGCTAAGAAGACACATAGAGCTGTTTTCAGTTTTTTAATAATTTAATGCCTTAACATTTAAAATATTTTCCATCTATATTTCTGGACATATATGATATACGTGTGCCAATGCTTTGATATCTTTTTCACAAAAATATTTCTCACTCGCTCCTTCATATCTAACACCCCACCAAACCATCCCTGAAGTCAGATAATGCCACCGTTGTACTCTGTTGACTAATTGAGAAGCTTATTTAGAGCTTTCAGCATAAATACGGTCATTTTGTTTGTTAAAATATTACTCAATTGTAAAAATTCTGTGACTTCCCTTTGCGTAACGCTTAAATAGTTATTTAGATTTTACCACCATACACTTTTTTAAATCATTAGTTAAAAAATTACCACTTATAGTCCTAAATCATGTTTTGAAATACGCGACATGCTTCTAGGTGTTATCTTCAACTCCCTAGATAAAATCTTTCATTAGATAAAATCAGACAAAAATTTTGGACAGGATTTCTTCGAATTATTTCCCTTACTGCTTTCATCGCCTTTTTCATAAGAACACATCATGGACGGCCAGATTTTTTTCTGTCACGAACACATGAGGTCTCATTGTACCTATCAATAGCCCGATACAAAAACATTTGATAATACCAAGCGTATGGAGGATTTTAAAAATTGAAATGCAGTCACAGCAATTCGATTCTCTTTATCACCCCACTTCATTTCAATATCACAAAATATTGGCGCGAAAATAAGAAAACACAATCAACAATCATATAAAAATAACACTATATATGGCAAGACTAAGTATATACCACAATAAAATGATTTACTAAACTAAAAAAATTACATGGTAATTCATTTTAAAATGATAAATTCAAATAAATAAAATAAAAAATTAAAATACAATTTAATTTTAATGTTTTTACATTAAAATTAAATAATGAATTATTATACGAATTAAATTAAAAATATAGTACTGGATACCTATTATATTTAAATACATTTTAGATCTTTAAAATCTTGAAAACATACTTTTTCTTCATATAAACATTACAAAGATAAATAGCAAGAAAATTATTAGTCGTATTGTGCCAACGAAATTTAAGTCAATCTAATTTAGTAACAACAAAACAATTAATCGTGTAGAACAAGTTGAAATGTAGACACATAATTTTCAAACAAAAACATGAGTAGTCTAGTTTTTCTGGTACCATTCCTTGACCGAACTTCCTCGAGAATTGAATTGAAAAAGTAGTTCATGGTGCTTGTGCGTCGGCGCAGCTTTATTTGAGATTCTACTCGTGTACACTTCCATATTTGTCTTATATCATGTCACCTTATTATACAGTAAGTAACACAGCCTCTGATTTTAAACTAGCCTTAAATGTATAAGCCTCTTTCGAAATCCTTATTTTAACATTATGATAGCTTGGTATGGTAAAAATACTTGAATTACTAAATTGTATAGAAAATAAAACTGAAAACAGTTGAATGACGTGATATTTATTTAAGCATTGCGTGCATTTATACCATTCATCGGCTTATTTCACTTTGCTCCGTATTTTATTAAACGATAATAATATAAAAGAAATTTTTTTTTCTAACTAGTAAATAAACTAAATGTGGTATAAATAATGATCAAAATTCGGCCGCAAATCAATTTTTGACATCTAAATTCATAGTCGATTATTTTTTAACTGTAAAGTAAGTTAAAACATTTTTTCTTCTTATTATTAACTTATAAAAACATAAACGTAGATTCACGTGAAACTTGAAACGTGTATAATTCATACTATGACTATAAAATTATATCCGATAATAAATTATCATCTTAATAAGTTAATGAGTGATTCCAACAATTCCAATGGTGCCGGTTGGCGGTCGTTATTACCGTATAAGTATGAAAGCATCTGCCTATAGCGAATTTGATTAAAATTCATGTTTATGTATCGTATATTTATTTTAAATGCAGCAAAGCCATTTAGAGGCGGCAAATTGTAAATAGCTTGTATTTTTTATAAAAAACATACAAGTGATATCGCGGGTGTCTCAACTCCACTCACTTTATTGGTTGGCAACATGTTTTAATCATGCAATAGTTTTTAAAATATATCCAAAAATTAAAAGAAAATTTTGATAATACATAAAATACACGTTTGATACTATTATGGCATACATACAAAACATTTTGATCACAATCCAATAAATAAAAGACAAATAGATGGGTCTATAAATAAAACTACTTTGTACTGTAAATGCGTCTCCGTATTCAACTCACGTGCGGTCGATCGTGCGCTATCGAATTTTTAATTTCAGCAAAAAAATTGTTTCGAAGCGTTAAACATTGCGCACGGCCAGGTGAACGTTTACCTCCCGCGGTACGCGCAAAAACTGACATCGCCCGGCTCTCGATCATATCTTTAAGATGTCGCAATAGGCAAATTGCAGTCACTTCAAACGTTATGACCGATCAGTGCCGAGGCAGTGCGTACCTAAATGGTACCTATTTAAATTGTCCCACCAGTTCCGTAACAAAACGCAAATTGGCTTATCGCTAGGAACCGTGAGGAACCGTAAACCAACCCGTAATGCACCGCACTTCAGCTTTAAATCCGCATAATTATCGTATAGGCTATAAATTGTACAGTGTGGGTGCACGCGTCATTTGTATTCTCATTGGTACCCTGTTGTTACTACATCATCGACTTATTTAAATGATGCTTTTAAGTATTGGCGGATTTAAGATTCTGAGCAATTTACTATAAAATAAAAATTACGTTTTTATAAGCTTAAAGTGAATAGAAATGTATATTTAAAAACTCTTATAATAAAATATTGAATTAAATCATAGTAATAGTGGAAAAACAAAAAATATCACTATCATAAAGATGTCAATATGTGTTAATATTCATAAGCAAGCACCAAACTGCGTTGACTAAAATTATTTCATATTTTTGTATATGATTTAAAGATGTTTTGACCCCAGTTCGATAATGAATGAGGCGCTCGTAAACGGCGGAGTCAAGAGAACATTAATGTCAATAAAAAAGCCATAAACTCTATTAGCCGTCATAAAACCACCACATCTGTTCAATAACTTGCTTCGTGTACAAATAATGTTAATTATTCAATTATTACAATATTGATTTGATAGAGATAATATAAATTCAATATGTAGAGCACGCTTTTTTATAAATTTTACAACTAAAGCGCTATTTTCGACGATTTTTTTATAAGAATAGATGACATACCTTTAGTTTATATCAGTTCTTTGTGAAAAGGAGAATTAAAAAAGTTCGCTAGTGTCGTTTTTAATACGATTCCCGAAAGCAGTAAATTTTCATGTCGAATGATAATATTTTTAGATAAAGAACACGGAAACGAACTTTTGTAATGAACTTCACAAATAGAGCCATAAATTACTGCAAGGTGTAACGTGAGTCTGGCCACAATTCTTCAAAATATCGGCATAATTGTTTAACTAATTTGGTACCTTTGCAGGTGAATAGTCTGTCCCTGTCATTGTCAAATTGTGCAATACGGTACGGGGTGCTTCCATTGTTCCATCATTTATGGCTCTACTTTTCACGGCTTAACGGAACTTTGAAAAAATTTGTAAACATAACGGTGTGGCATTTGCATCTTTTCTCTAGTTAACATTACAATATGTAATTTTTTGCAAATTCCCAGTTATGCAATTCTTTTGAGCAATTTGTTACTGTTACTTCAATTATCGACACATGTTTTGACTTGCTGTTGTTTTAAAATAAAATATTATATTGTTATGGCATTCTTGATTGCTACTGACAAAGTATATGTTTAACATAAAAATAAAGTTTTAACATCTTTTCATGCAAAAGTTTTTATAAAAAAGGTATTGCCTTTGTATATTTTACTGAACAACAAAAATTAAACAATTTTACGGATTCATTGTTAAAAATAACTTAAAAACTTTAACAGCTCGCTCCCTCCCATCTTATTAGATAAAGAGAATTCATTTCTTCCATAAATAAGTATATTAATTTATTATAGTGAAGTATGTCACTACTGTTAAGTTAAGCTTGAAGAGATGATGATCTTCAATATTTCAATTATGCTCTATGTTATGTTATATATAACCTATACAATATTAAAAAAAATAACAACGATTAAATAATAAGAAACTTGCTATGTCGAAGCAGTTTCGTGGCGCTCGAAAATGGTAATATTTCAAAATTACTCAAGAGTCGCGTTTACTTGAATAATGCGATAACTTTACGAGGGTTACCTCACCCTTTGCGTGCCACCCTGTTACTTCTATTTTACTAGATATAAATACTTTTTAAGTATATAATAATTAGCAATATTGATAAAATATTCAAAATAGTTATAAATCTTCTTGATATAGCATTGAGGCAACCCCTTAATACGCAATTTCCCGAATTCGGGTATAAAGTAGAGAACAGAGTGTGTCGACACTGGATTCTCTCTGACTACCCTGCGGGAAAAGCTTACATGTAAAAAAAAATTATCTTGCATTTGCAAGTTTTACTAGTTCATTCGATTTAATATACATTTACTATTTTTAGAATGATTACACCTTAACGAAATCGTATTATAAATAAATAAATATTTAAGCCTGATCTCCGTCGTTTAAATCCTAAGCGATTCATTACAAACATATGGTTTATTATGGCTATATAGTTTCTGGAGGCCGCACGTGCTTGCAGCCATGTGACAAACCGGTCTCAGTAAGCCTAGTAACCTCCAAACGGCTTACGTGAGCCATAGTGATTCCTCAATTCACTTTTAGTCGCCCTTTGTTGCTTGTGGGAACCAAAAATCGTGTGAAAATTGTACCGTTTGTCCTTATAATTGTTCTTGAACGGGTAATAGATTTCCACTTTTATTTATTAATAACTTATAGCATTAAATGTACACTGGATATATTTTTTTATTCAAATATATGTATAGTATCGGTTTTTTTTATTTCTAAGCTGTCACATAGTCTATGACATTTGGTACAAAATGCCAAGTTACTTTTTTCTATCTCTACACTTTATTTTTAATGTATTTTTGTCATACTCATTCATATCAGTTGATTATATTTAAAAAAACAAATTATTAAGAAATTAACTTTACAAACAACCATAACATAATTGTAATTATAGTGCAATGTAACACAATGTGCATTGAGAAACTTTTTATAGAAATAGTTTATGCTTAAACGGGTGAAAAATGTTGGGCTTTTTAAATATATTGTGTAATGTGTGAAATGAAAAATAATTTTGTCATAAAATCACTACTAAGAAATATAGAGTAAGTATATTTATATAAATTTTACGTACACACATAGAATCTGTGCCGCAAACCCCCAAATGTTACAATGAGTAAGTTTGGAATTTCATAATTGCAGTGACTTTTCATTTCTAGACTACAGTAATATTGATCAAAGTATTATATTATTAAGAAAATTAATAATTATTTTAATTCAAGTAAACTGTTCTGGCTTTACAATAAAATAACTTAGGAATGAGTAGAGAAAAAAATACCTTTTATTTATGACTTGCAAAATGTTTGCAAATGTTAGTCATGTAAAATATAGCGGTCAGGGCGCTTGAACTTGGTTGGTTTCCAAGGGGGGCGGGTTTGAATTCCGCTGCGTTAATTTTGTTTAACGTTTTCTAATAATTGCTTTTTAAATATTAATCTCTTGCTTGTTATGGTATGGATGTAAAATGTGTAATTTTACATGTAGGTAGGTCAAACGAAAATACTGTGAATCTTGGGTGGAGTGATTTGAGTAAATCAGAAAAGCACGTAAGCAAGCCTTCAACGGGACGACAGCGAAGGCAAATTAGTTTACATTAATAATTAAGTACTCAGTTGATAATATAATTATTATTCAGACAAGAACCGTCACATAAATTTCAAAATTCTCACACCTTCGTGAACGCCCACAATCTTTCAAACTAGGTTTGCTTAATAGTAGATGTATAAAATGAGTACTTGTTTTATAAAAGGATTTCATTGTAATTTAATAAGTTCTTTGATTTTCGCGATTATTACACATTTTGAAATGAAACTATTTTAACCGGATTAATCGTGTATAATTTTGGTATTTGAAAATACATTTTTAGAACCCGATGCTTCGAACACTTTACAGTAGTCCGTGGTCACAGGTACACTGAGGTGGCACTTGACTGTCATTTGATACAATTATTATCTCAAAATACCGCCAACGATTTCTTAGTTGCCTAGCGTACTGCCATGGATCTTGCTCTCTGGTGTGATGGGATTGAGACTTCAAAGTTTCCAGTATTGGGTCCAAGGTGGTATTTCTTATCTTGCCTAATTGTACATTATATTATAGTGGCATAAGACCTCAATGTATAAGAAGTTTATATATAAAATTAAAAATGGCAAATGTTACTTCATTCGGTCAGCTTATCCCCAAAGTGTAGTAGTTTAGTCATTTATGTCAACAAAAAAATCTAAAAATACAGGATTTTCATTAGAAGTCAGTACCTATGAATTATAGTAACATCTAACGCATGGACTCTTAATGAATCATGGTAGGTAATTATGTCTTTGTCTTATAATGTTCCCATTTCAACTACTATAATATTATGATTCATGTTTCTTGAACTACTTTGTAGGTGTAGGAAAAACATGATTGCAACTTACTGTACACATTACATATTTATATTTAAAGGTAAATTATCTATTATAAATACATTAACCTGTGTCATATGTGTGTTTTTTTTATTAATTACACATATATCTAAACCAACAATTCAATTGTCACTCGGGGGAATGATTATATATATTTTTTTATTTCTCTAGCCTGGAATGACAAAATGATGCACAATTCAACACTCAATATCTCGAAAAGTAGAGTACGAAGTGTCTTGACAATTGGTTCACTTTACCTTGCTAAAAAGTAAAAGAGTGTGAAGTTGAGAAACTAATCTAAAAAAAAAGAGAGACAAATCCACAATTAATTCAACTCATTATACAACACAATAAAGTAAAACTGTCATTGAAATCAGCTTAGATTAAAATTAAACAAGGAAAGTCTTAACCCATTTAAAGTTTATTCTCAAGTATCTATAGAATACCTAATGAATCGAGTATGAAGGGAATTAGAACGGAACTTACACTGTTCCACTCTACTATTATCTTATTAATTCTTAAACACGCAACTTATATCACGATTATTACAAAATTACTGTTATTATCAAAACATCGGAAATTACAATTATAGAATGATAACTCATTAATAATGCAATTTGTATGATAAACGTTATCATTAACATATTGACTTTTATGTAAAGGTAGGTACATTATAGCTATAGCTGTTGATAATTCACGCTTTTGAAGTACTAAAAACATTAAAAAAAAATTTAATATAAAAAAAAACTTAAATTTAACAAAGTATAACTCAAACTGATCGGATTAAAATTTGGCAAGCCGATAATCATTGTAATAAAATAAAATAAAGCAATATGTAAACATTAATGGATTAAACCTTAATTAATTTTAGTGGGTAGGTGTTAGAAAATTATCCCTCAAATGGGTGTCTATTACAATTGATATGAAAAACTATATTTCATGATATGTTAAAAACACTTAGTCACAAGTTGTATTAACAAACTAATTGAGTATTTTCATACCAGCATATGCTTTGGACATTATAAATTCCAATAAACAAAGCAAATATCTAGATAAAGGAATTATATACGCAGAAAAGTGAACCGGTATCAAGTGTATCTTTAATTGAATACGCTCGTAAGTCGGAGTGCAACCGCACCTTCGAGTTCTCTCAAAACTTGAAGTATTCCCAACTCCCAAGAATTCCTAGCTCGCCTCGTCTCGTTATAGCGCTCACCACAAACCTCTTCTTATTTATGTCTTTACTTTATTCCATTTGCGGGTAACTTGCAGTAGCGTTGCTGAAATTTTTGACTTTGAGAGTATGATATGGGATTACTATTGATTTCATGTGTTTGAATTTTTTGTAGTTTACATTATATAGATACATTATCTTTGAATATGAATAAAAAACAAATGTAAAGTGACCATTTTATCATGGTTTTAACTCTACTACATATCGATTCGCTTACATTTTAAATAAATATCAAAAATATCCGAAACTGACTCTCTACACAACATGTAATTGTGTAAAATAAAATAATTTATTAGATTTGAAAAACATAATTTACAGTTTATTATTGTAACACCATAAACTAGACGTCTTATTTTCATTTATTTCTTACACACTTTACTGATAAACGCAATGGAAATTAATTGTAACTACGGAAACCAATATATACGATTACAACAGCGTAAATAATTGGGTTGCTTTTTTAATCTGTCTGTCTTACGTCAATCATAGTTTCTTCCGTTCGCAATAATATAATTGGAAATGGAACCTCACATTTAAAATACCATATCCAATTAAAATAAATAAAAAAACAGGCGTCGCTTTCTAGAATTCGATACAGGCAATTGAAAGGTGTTGGAAAAACGCTGACGATTCCATGAAAATGGATAGGCACGAAGAAACCTGCCGCGGAATGTCATACGTCGTCTCCAGTCAAACGATATTAGTGTTAACATGCCTCAGAGAAACTTAATCTTTGGCCGTATAGTTTTAATGTGCAATTTATATTGGCTGACAAATGGCCCTTGTGTTATTATATTATGTTACCTTAATTGTTTCCATTTTTTGCGCGAGCAAGGTGATGCGGATATAGTTACCACATTACCAGGCGTGTATAAAACGTTCTTTTTCTACAATTTATTAATATAGGTGGTCTTGCTCGTAGATCTGCTTTTACAATTTTATACTCTATTGCAAATTTAATAATTTTAGCTTATAAATATACTCATGTTATCATTCAATTCACGAGTAAAGGCACTGACTGTTCTAGTAGTTTCAAAAAAGTAATTTTCAATCTCAAAACATGATATCTTCCGTATTTCTATAAAACATCGCTGAAGTGGAAAGCAATGCATTTATAATTTGAATATCTTTTATAAAAATAGTAAAATACTTGACGGCTGCGTCTAAACACAACGCTAACCATTACGAAGTAATTGAATGATCTTTTTTTCAACATTTTTAATTAGAGTGTTAAAATTAAATTTGTGTGTAGTCGCCGGTTTTTAATTTAACATAGTAGATGAAAGATTGCATATATTGTTACAAATAAATTAAAACTATAATAAATATTGTTACAAATAAAGTAACAATTGTTGGCAAATCGGAAAAGATACACCTGCATATAACTCATTTGAGCATACTGTTTATATTTATTTATAACTAGTTGTCGCCCTCAACTTCGCTTGCGTGAGCGGCTGTAACGTAAAAGCCTGTTTTTTCTTGCTTTCCCAACGTTCTACTACGAAACTACAAGCTCAAATTTTCAGCTTTCTACTTACTTTACCAGTACTTTCGGTTGAACGTAAATACTCTAATAAATACCGTAAAAAAATAAATACGTATATAACGTAAGTCACTGAATTACATAAGAGTTTAAATAGAATATTATATACATTTATTAATTGACATTCCCATCAATTTGTCTAATCTTTCATAAAACTTTAAAAAAAAATCTAAACTTATTATGTGTAAAACAGAGTGTATTGTCACTACGTGTGGTTGAATACTGTGTGTAAACTTGCTTTACTTAATATAGCTTAATTTATAGAAGTTTTATATAAATTAAGATAAAATGAATCTTTGCTATTTTTATACGCAATACTTCGTGGAAGCGTGTGAAATGCGAATGATAAAAAATTACTCTCCTGACACTTGCTTATTAAACGTTCTTATAACAGTCCATTGAATCATTTCTTTGTATTCATAAGTAGAAGTAATTAATTAGCTACATATCTACTAGGTTAATCTAGCATTTTTCTTTTTATTTCTTAAGTAAAAGAACTATTTTATTTTATTATTAAGAAAAAATAAAAATTGTTGTTTTACTAATAATTAAATAAATTTAATTGTAATTTGTAAACATATTTAATATTTAAAATATAAATGAGGTTATACAAAATTTTTTATATTGTTGGCACTTTTTATAGTGATCTTCACTATAAAAAGGTATGCGACATATCTTTAGAATAGGTATAAAAAACGCTTGGACGATTTCCACGAGGTGCGGGTTCGATTACCGATATGTTAGAAAAAACAAAAATAAGTTATAAAAATCCTATTTTGACGTAGTTGGTTCGTGTCCGGCTAGATTCAAAAATGTTATACGTTTTGTTAAAATATTTTTTCTATCCAAAGTACACTTTAATGAATGACTTCTATACTTTAAATAAAATCTAAACTAACATTTTATATCTTTTAAAGAACGATTCTCTGTTAGTGTATTAATTTAACAAAATTATTCCAAATATAAAGTTAATAATGAACTTTTTCTAAGTACTCTATATATTGGTAAAAAACTTACGTCTGTTTAAGCTGCATTAGCGTCATGAAACCTAGTACTTTTTTTTCACTGCGTATTTAAAAAAACATAATTAATTCAATATGCACTACTGATTAAGTAACTAATTATAGTAAGCAAGGGCAGCGCCTGTCAAAGTTTACGTTTAATATAAAATTGTTGACATGATAAAAATACTTGAACAATTAATAAGTGAGGCTATCGTGGTGCAGTGCGACAGCGTCTGACTGCAAACGCGATTGGTTGTGAGTTCGATTCCCAGCCGGAGGATTAGAAAGTATATTCAAATTATTTTCATTTCTTCGCTCTGGCACAAGACAAAGCGCAGCGTTGAGTTCCATCTCTCACGTCCCGAATTCGGGCGAAAAGTAAGGGGCGGAGAGACTTGGGTTCTCTCTGACTTCATAAAAAACCATTAATCAGTAAGTCATTACACTATAGGTAATAAGCAACTTATATTAATTTAAAAAAGAAATATTTGAAAACCGTATAAAAATTTTTTCAAGGGGAGGCGCGGGTTCAAATCCTGCTGCGTTCAAATTTTTATATGTTTTCTAAATATGTCTTTATCAATTTCTTAAGTGTGCGAATAACACTTTAAAAAATGTTAAAAAATTATATATAATTTTAATTATATATAATTTTTTATACAACTTAGCAATGCTAAAAATATCCAAGCACGGTCTAATCCTAACCAGTTTTTTAGAGGCCATGCTATCTATCTAGGTATCACTGCAAACAATTACAGCCAACATTGCTTTGAGGACTCCATATTTATGTATATTAACCTAAATTCTTATATTAAAACTGGACCCGTTTTGGATATCTTAACAATATATATGTCACAATATGTCTTAGAACATTTAATTTATCTATATTTCATAGCTATATTTTTCAATAGAGAAGAGTTTACCTTTCTAAGAGATTAACTAGATAATTAAGTGCTATGACTATTAGTATAAGTTGAGTTTACCTCTTTTTAAAATTACTGTAATTTAATTATTATTTAAAAAAATAACTTGTAATTGTTTAAGTTATAGAACCTCTAATATTTAAATTACTTTAATTTCTCTGCTCTACTGATCACGCAATGTCTCGAATTCGGTCAGGAAGTGGAGAACGGAGTGTCTTGTCACTAAGTTCTCTCTGATTAGCCCGCTATGCGGAAAACATCGTTGCACTGCATAATAATACGCAAAAATTTAAAAAAAAAAACGGCTTACTTGTGCAATCTCTCGAATATGTAAATTTAATAAAAATAAAAATAATTTTTAACTTAATTATGTTTTTAACTTCAATCGTATCTTAATGTAAATATTAATATTTAGAGGAAACAGCAACAGAACATCAAGCATATTTATAAACGGTGATAGCATTTCTTTGGCCGCAGCCGTAAGCCCTCGGACATAAATCTAACTATCACATAGGACGGGCCAATTAATTATACCACTGCTAAAATTGCTCACGCTACTCAACCTGGGCATAAATATAATTCGTATAAAAAGTAATATAAGTAATTAATTTTCGACTATTATGTTCTTCTGTTCCGATTTACACTCGAATCCGAGATATTGCAAGTTGTGTGGCGGAGCTCAACACTGCGCTCTGTCTAAACGCTTATGTTAGTGACAAGTAATGTTCAAGGTTTTCCGTACTTATTTAAACTTCTATTTTAGTTCTTTCTTCGATTTTGTTTACGTAGGTTACTATATAAGAATAAAAACGTACTCACTAGGTGTATTTATTGGATAATAATATTTGGATTTACTTATAATATAGTGTAATGAATCTCTCTATTTAAATATCAATGAGATTATAATTTTTGTGTACATAAATCTGTACATTATGTCTGTAATCAAGTCTGTACTGTCGTATGTTTAATTTTAATTTTTTTATCATCATTTATAATTTTTTTTAAATTTCTTCTACGCATAAGCTCTAATATTTGTTATTTATAGAGTCCAATTTAATTATTATGAAATAATTAATATTTACCTAATTACATTTCTTAAGATTGTTATATTATGAAAGAATATCCTACTAATATTATAAACGCGAAAGTTTGCAAGGATGTTTGTTACTCTTTCACGTAAAAACTACTGTATGGATTTTAATGAAACTTTACAATAATATAACTTATACATCAGAATAACACATAGGCTACAAGTTATAAAGACATTGTGTGAATTGACTAAAATATGAAGTAAGTATCTTATGTTCAAACAATTAAAGCCAAAATAGTGAACCATTATAGTCAATAAATTAATATTATGGTATATATATGCTAAATGCATATATATACACGCTACATATACTAGAATATTATTTTTTGCTATTTTTGTGTTTGTCAGTCTGTTTGTTACGGCTAATCTCTAGAACGGCTACACCGATTTTGACGGGGCTTTCACTGGCAAATAGCTGATGTAAGATCTCCACGCGGACAAAGTCGCGGGCACAGCTAGTATCTTATAAGGCACACATAAAAATATATAACTTAAGTTCAACTAAACCTTTTCTCTAATATAAGCTGAACAATGAAATAGTAATCGTTTGCTTATTGATTGATCTACGGAACTACAATTGACATTTAGTATAAATAGGTTATTTATTCCCCGCAAAGAGTTTATCTTAGATGGTTACTGTGATTGCAGTTAGTGTATATACTGTTTCATTTTACCTAATTGAAGTGTGAATTGCTTTGACATTTAATAAAATTTGTGGGCTTTAGTCATGCAACGGCTAATTTGTCAGCGCTAATAAAATAGTATTTTGCTGTTCAGAATTACATACATATTGCAATTTTAAATATGACTTATATCTTAAATAGAAATTTATGTTCAAATTTCAAATACAGCGTTCAACACGCACTTTCTTGGATGGCATTTCGAACCGGCGCAATTAAAACTTACGCATATGTTTATATTGTATTTGAATAGAAAAACACCTCTATTTTATTATAAATTTTATTAAAAGAGTTTTGTTATGAATGTATAAAAGTAGCAGGATTCGAACCTGTGTCTCTTAAAATTGTCCAAGCGTTTAAGCGATTTAGTAATTCATGCCTCAAGACGGTGAGAGTAGTGGACAATATCAACATTTTATTAAACATTCGCTAAAATTAACTTTTGATTATGGCAATGTACTGGACAATTAGTCAATGAGGCCATCATGGCGCAGTGGGACCCCGTCTGCCTGGTCGCGGGTTCAATTCCCACTTCTCCGCTCTGATACGAAAAACAAAGCTAGGCGGTGAGTTCCGCCAACACGTAATGTCTCGATTTCGGGCGGAAAGTGGAGAACGGAGTGTCTTGTCACTAGGTTCTTTTTGGCTGTCCTGTTACTAACTTACTATATAACAAAGTTAATACTATGTATATTAATTTCTAATATAAATACAATTGTTTAATTTAAAGTTTCTGCAATAAGTTAATACGTTATATTAAATAGACTATACTGACATTTGATGCTGACAAAGTAATCTATTGTTGCACGCACGAGTCTGGCATTTCGCTATGTAAAGCCTAGTCTACTATAGAACGTATCCGCGCTTGAAACTTCCTAGAGTCAATCCATCCGTGAGAATCAAAGTCGCAAATAACATAAATGCAATAATAAAGAAACAAGAGTGACGTCTATCTTCGTCGACAGCCGCTTGAAGACTGACATAAAGTCAGAGATGATTTACGTTTGGTTTATGCTGTCTAATTAGGCGCAAGCGCATCATTCTATGTAAATTTGGAATTGAATGAGTGATGGACATTATTTTTATCACCATCATCTAGAATCGCACAGTATATTATAAGTATTTTTTTGTTATAACAATACAATTACTTGGGTAACATTTTATTTTTTTATTTTCTAAATGATTTCTTTACGTATTAATATAATGATGATAATAAAACAGAATAATTGCTATAAATTTTTTAGAATAAATTTTATATTACACTATAAATATGACGCCGGTAGAAAACCATTGTGGATTAATATATTTTTAATAATATTTTTTCTTCATTCTTCCACTTTTGGAGGATAATTTGGTTCTAAATCAATCTTAAAAGAAAGAGTCATCAATCACATTTTATGTTTTTTGTAGCTATCTACAATTATAAATGTACCAAAGACCATATATCACAAAAATAATATAATATTAACTCACTCGTCACTCGATGTTTAGTAGGTATTCATTTATTTGATTATGCAATGAAAATATGTATGTAGTTTTAGTCAGATCCTTCTCACGAGGCGAGTACGAGTAATGTTATGAGCAAGCCATTATTGTCTCGTCCCATACCGTAAAGTATTACGCAGTTGGGCCGACGTCGGATATACTGAGAGCTGTTAAACCACAACAGGGCTATATAAAAACGACAAATTTTAAAAAGCTTATATTTTTAATTATTTAATATTTAACAAAATGTGCTTAAATAAACGTTTGCAGGAATGAGACAGTAAAAACGTTTGGAAAAAACATCGCTGTGGAAGTCGTAAATCGTTCTCTATTATATTCTTCCTGGGTCATTTAATTTATAAACTTGACTGTAAATTAGCTAATGAACTAGAAGCTTCAACAAATGTGTAATAAATAAGAGATCTTGGGACATGTGTTAACTGTCTAGTAGTTTTTTTATTATTATAGTACGTCTAGGACTTTGCAGCTCTATATAGATGTTTGAGAGAAATCGTTTAGGATCAACTAGAGGTTTTTGCCAAGCAGTAAAAGATGGTGAGATTTTATGAGAGTAAAAGAGTTATCAATAACATTCAATCTGTATCTCTTTAAATCTTATATTTTATGTAGCAATTGTTGATTTTACTTAATACAAAATATGTATATTTGTTACAAAGTAAAACATCAGCATATATTATGTAGTTTATCGTGGACTATGATAAACTATATATTTTTCAAGGATTACCTTATTAATTTAATTAATTTTATGTTTTTATATAAAATATCTAAAATATAAAAATCAAAACTGTTGCGCTAGTAAGTTGGGTTAGAGATAATTTAATATATATGCCATCAAAATGTAGGATCGATGAGATATAAAAGCTGAAATTGTCACGTCTGTCCAGTGTGACAAGCACGAAATCGCCAACACAAAGCCAGCGTCAACATAAACTAACATCCGGCGAACGCTGATGTATTGCAGCCGCAGAACTATGGAAACAAATCTCTCTCTGCAATAATTTATAGGCGCAATATGGCTCCGCAGTTTCAAAACAAACGAACAAGACAAAAACAGAAGCGCGACCCGTGATAAAAGATGTCGCCACACTCTCGCGGGCCTCACTTTAAAGATAGACTAGCCGTACATAGATTAGGAAATAAACGAGACGCGCGGGCAAATAAAGGAAGCGGCGCATCGTCCAATCGTTGCACGGGGCGTAATTATAGCTTCTGCTCAAATTAGGAGCGACGTTTCTTGCGCGTGCTAATTGAACGCAGAATTAACTGCACGCCATCCGCCAAATGACTTTCCATATCTTTATTGACTCTTGCTCCAGATGCAATGCACCGCTTGATCGGGCCTTCCAATGTACCTATTTGCTTAAAATCATTACAATTCATCACATTAGGGCAGTTTAGAAATGAGTCACAAGGAACAAATTAAACGGCCACTGTTCGTGCTAGGGTTGCCAGCACGATAAAATGCTTCAAATTACTGGGTGTATCGTCATTCCTGGCTCGATTATTTAAAAAACGGGCGCGGGTTGCGTGTGAGTGCATCCTTGTCGCGCTTGATGGCACCCGCTACGTCTGTCCCTATCCCGCGGTGGACAGCGGCTGCGTCCGCTTCTGCGATAACCGCGGAATGCGCCGGCTGACTTCAGTCGAGCGGCGCTCATAGACAATTTAAATTGGAGAAATTGGTAGCCGAGTGCTTCGAGGAACTAGTAATAACGGACAAATGTCGATGTATGTAGATAGTACATTCACTTGACAGTACATTACAAACTCTACTGCGAATATCTATTAATATTTATTGAGAATGACAAGTGCATGAAATACACTAGACGCTTCCTTATTCTATTTGAATGGGACGTGCATAATTTTATGAATTTAACTAGAAGCTAATGTGGTTTCTTAACATTTATAATGTAAATTTTGATGTTAGCTCTAGCACAGTTTACAGAATTTACACAAAATTTTACAGAATTCTTAATAAGCACGTACTTTTACTAAGAAATGTGAAAAAGAGTCCTAAACTGAACCATTTACATTCTGAGAAAAGTTTCATGTCTTGAGGGTTGTATTAAGGGTAGCATAATAAGGCTTTCTGGATTAGGAGTAACGCGTTTGAGTGAGAATAAACCCGAGGGATATATTCTGGCTCGCAGCTTTCCTTCTAATTTATTGCTTCTCCAATGACCAGCGCCTTTGTATTGGATCTGCTAGCAACTGAAAATGTATTTCTATGTAGATACATTAACATTTATATCACGACTTTATTAGTGAGGTCAGGGACTCCTGCTCTTTACTTTCAAATTCTTTATCTTGATCTTAAATAATGTGTTGTTTGTAAACGAATAATTGATTTGACATGATTGAAATACTTTTTATAAATTAATAAATTATTTTATTTTATCATTTATTTTAATTATGATCAAAATCTAATTCCTCTCAAAATTTAGTAAGATACAAAATATGTATAATAAGTTTCTTTTTTCTGATATCTTGATCGTTACTGTCAATACTCTATAACGACCGGTAAAAAAAAATATTGTTTTAGTACAGGAGTTGTTATCGTGGCGCAATGGTTGCAAGTTTGTTGACTAATCTAGGAAATTGAAAATATTTTAATTTCCCAACCCTGGTAAATTAAAGTACGCAAATATGTTCCGTCAAAGGATTTTTTTGTATGCAGGGAGGCCTATATTCAAGCGTCCACGTTTTATCATCTACTCAGCTTTAAAACATTAAGATAACAACAAAATAAAAGTATCTCGAAGTATATCAAGACCAAAGACTTACAAACTAAACAAGTATACATCGACTTTAGTCATAACTCATTATAAGGTAAACATTTGTACCGATCGTGCCATTCTTAAAAGACTTTTTGGTGTACGAGCGCATTCAAAAATAACAAATAGTTTGGATAGCAGCCACTGAAAACAAAGACACAAGTGCAACTATATATTACTGTCCGAGAAATGAATTGATATAATGAGATCTTAAACTAATTGGATTTATACGGTTCGCTTCCATTTACTCTCTGTGTTAAGATAAACGTGCTGCACCCATCTTAACTTATCCCCGCTCTATTAAGGCAGCTGTGTCAGAAAATAAATTAAGTATTAAATATGGCGGTTTCGATTTCAGCGTCAAAAGCGTTTCCGTAAATACTTAATTTTTGCATAACCTATTATTGTTTATGATAATAAATGTGTCATATTGTCGAATTCTTAAAAAAATAATGTTTCAAAAGTGCTAGCATTCGTAAAGTCGAATTTGTAAATCGGTCTAATCTAATAGAGCTAAAAGTGTATTTTCTATTTCTATCGATGTATTTAATGTGCAGTATATAAAAATCTACAGTTACTTGCACTTATCAAGTACGAACCTAATTAAGATAATAGTTTCTCCATTTTCCGCCAGAAGTCGAGACATTAAGTGTTGGCAGAACTTAACTTCACGCTTAGTTACAAGAGCAGGCAATTCTCTTTAAGTGACGATCGAACCTACAACCATCAGGTTTTCAGTCAGACGCTGGCATTGCAGCACAATATATCCTGTTAATGTGTACAATTAAGTCATATTAAAGTTACAGAAATTAATCTTGCATTTCGGTAATTAATTATATTGACGTTTTGAAATGAAACTATTTTTAACCGGATTAGTCGCGTATATTTTTAGTATTCGAAAATACGTTTCAGACACCCGATGTTTCTAACAAAATCATAATGCAGAATCATTTGAATCCAGTGCAGTACACGAGACCATTTCAAAAATCCAGTGGAGTACACGAGGTAACTAAGAAGTCGTTGGCGGTAGTTTGATATAATAATTGTAGCAACTGACAGAAGAATGTCACCTCAGTCACCTGTGACCACGGACTACTGTAAAGTGTTCGAAACGTCAGATTCGAATACTAAAAATATACGCGAATAATACGTTTAAAAAAGTTTCATTTCAAAATGTGTGATGATAATCACGAAAATCAAAGATCTTATTATATATTGTCGTTGTCGTGAGTTTTGTATTCGATTCCTATTGCTTATTGTTTAAAATTAAGTCAGTGACTCATTACTACATTTTCTTTATAGTTGATGTTGTTACCATTACACTATAAGTAAAATAATTAAAATGGAATCAGTATATCTGTAGAAATTTATGGGTATCGTACTAGTAACCTGTAAACGTTTACCACTCAACGCCCGTTACTGTTTTATTACATTTATGTAAGGAGAAAAACTACGGCATAAGATTCAATAACGTTTGACTGTTAGGTTTATTTTGTTTAGGTACATTTGAATTTACAGTATGAGGTGTGCTCAATTTCAATTTGGCATCCAGCCGAGTTATGAACATGTATACTCATTAGGATGCTATAGATGATTCATTGTAGTCGTTTTATTTATAAAAAAAGGACAAATTTTCATAATATTAACTCTAACTTTTGTTTGAAGAGTGGGTATATTACAAAAAATAACTAATTATAAGAAGTATATGTTCGAAGTTTGAACAAATATGTGTATATATTTAAATTTCGTTACATAGTAAATAGTACTTTCCTTTTTATAAAAAGTACTTTTGGTTTCATAGTAAAAATTTTGAAGTATAAACATAGGTATATGTGTTTTATAATTAAAGTAGCTTATGCGGGTGACTATTCCGTAAATATCCCCGTTTACCCATTAAAATTTGATTACCCATACGACAAGCTTAATCTTATTATATTGATAAGATAGACATAGACCCCTGTCGTACAGTGGAGAATTTGTTTTGTGTCGTATAGGGAGAAGCTGAATTCAACTATGGACTTTATCTAACCCAAGCGGAGAATTAAACAAATTCAACCATAATCGTTCCCCAGAGTGAGTATCGAACCCGCAACCAATTACGTCTATATGTCTTAACAGCGCCACGGTGGCCTTAAGGATTGGTCTAATAGTTAAAATTGTTGCATACGGAGATTACAATTGCGGGGTCAAACTCACTTATATTCTACACAGTTTTACTCGACAAGTATGTAATTCGATTAATACTGTTTGTCATAAAACATAAAGTTTGTATCAAAATTAATTAATCAAAATACCTTCAGTGAACAAGTTATATTTTTATAATATATTGCCATTATATTGCACAAGTAATTATATTAAATTCGTGAAATATATTTGCATATGATTTTATTTATTAGATCCAAGTTCTATTCTTACTATAATCACATCCTAACTATTTTAAAAGTTACAAATTATAATTTAAGAGAAAACTTAGCTAAAAGCCATAATATAGTGTCTTGAGTAGATTTGATTTGGGCATTCTAAGAACTATTCTACAATGTCAAATATTATTCTATAATTTGAAATTTAGAAATATAATAGCAAATCCTTTGAAGGATTTTTTCAATTGCTTTACAATCTGAAATATTGTTGCTTACAAAAAATACTTTACTGTTTGTTACAATGTATAGTACAAACATGCGGATATATCTTTTTGGTTAGGTTGGTATTTCAACATTCCATATCGGTCTAATCGGTAGTAGTGAATTAGTGCGATGCACACGTTTGTAGTGTGTAGACACTTCATTATGGGGGCAGGACATAAATCAGGACTTCTAATAATAAACGTGCCTTCGTGAGGCAAATTGCGAGCCTGTCTGCGAGCGTGCGGTCGGCTGGTAACCATAGTCGGCCTGATGAAGTGATAATATGTTTATGACCCGTAAAAATGTATTACGTGCGAATTGATCGATGAATTTACAGCACTTTCCTATTAATTTGTCGCCTTTAAGATCTATTAATAGATATATATATATATATATATATATATATATATATATATATATATATGCAAGTCATTTATTTATGGGCATATGTAGCTTTTGCCTTCAATATTGTATACAATGCTATGGATGTTTACACTTTTGTAAATAAAGCATAAGCGTCAAATCGTGATCCAATTCAATGTACATATATTTTACACTTTTCCCTGCATAAGATTAGTGTTAATTAATGATTGGTTTTACTGTAGGTAATAGGTTTGTCGATAGTTTGGTTTTTTAGGAAGGTAGGTACTTCCTTTACCAATAAATGGGTATATTGGTACAGGAAGTATAAGCAAGCTTATTTTAAAAACATTCTATTATTTTATCACAATTTCCAAATGATTAAATTTTTCTGCCACCACCCAAATGAGATAAATACTCCCAAAAAATTGTATTAATTTATTTTTGTACCTCTAGAGATAAATCGTTGGCCCCTTAGATGTTCGTACTAATGTGATTTTAATGTACCCACTCAACGTCTTCGCCTATATTTCGTATGATCTGTTTTCTTTCTTATTCAGAATTTAAGATGTGAATGCAGTCGTAAGATACAATTTACTGATTTTTCTGTATAATAAATGTTTATAAAAGTATAATTGAAAATACAAAAATGGGACGCTTACATGGTTAACACTTATTTAACATTAACAATGTAAAACATTAATTAGTTTCTAGGTATTTCTTACTACAAATATACTTTGTTAAATGGAAATATCAGGCAATTCAAAGTTTTTAGCAATTCTATAAAATATGAACATCGAAATTTTTGTTTTTTACTATTAAATAATTAACTGGAATGTAGTTGTAGATTATTTTAACATTTTTTTAAATGTTTATCATACTTTATTTAATATTAAATTTTCCCCGTCTCGTTCAAATTTGTATAACGTTTCTAAAAAATATGTTTTTCAATTTCTTAAATGTGTGATTAATACTTTTAAAAATGTTAAAAATATTTAATAAATAGCATTCGCTCTTGCCAAACAATCTTTGGGTAGAATACTATGGTGGCAAATCACAGCCTTGGTTTGGTACGTTTTGCAAACAAGCTGCTATTGGCAAGGGTGATGCATACCATGCCTGGGCCGGGGCACTGGCCACTAAGGATCCAAAGGTGAAAACCTTAAAAAGGAAGTACAACCAAGCTACTATGTCCGAGCATATCTCGAAAATTGGTGAGAAGCTATCCGTCCGGAACCCGTCAGTTCTGGGCGCTCTCCAAGGCTGGACTTGGCAACTTCAGCAAGCCTTCGCTTCTCCCGATACACACAGAGAACGACATAGTGGTCCATACGGCGAAAGAGAAAGCTGATTTCTTGGGCGTTCTCTTATCCTCGAACTCGACTTTGGATGACCATGGAACCACTCTGCGGTGCTAGAGCTCAATGACTGACATTAAGTTTAGCCAAAAAGCTGTTCGGCGAGCTCTGTTTCTGTCTGCGAGATCTTTGGATATCCATAAGTCGAGTGGGCCGGATGGCGTCTCTCCTTTAGTACTCCGAACATTTCACCAGTGCTAACACGTTTATTTCGGCACTCTTACTCAGTCGGCGTAGTCGCTGATTCGTGGAAGAGCGCTCTGATCCATCCAAGCCCAAAGAAGGTGATGGCTCCGATCCATCTAACTACAGGCCTATTGCCATCACCTCCCTGCTGGGCTGCTGCTACAGAGAGCAAGCAAGAGGGCCTGGCAGTTAGTTTCGACATGGCGAAGGCCTTTGATTGGCCCTGTATAGGGCCCAGGTTCGGCCTCACATGAAGTACTGTTCTCATATCTGGATTGGTGACCCCAGTATCAGCTTTATTCATTTGATCACATACAACGTAGAGTCATTCGAATCGTTAAGGACCCAATAATCTGTGAAAGTCTTGACACTTTGTCGTTGCGTAGAGACGTTAACTCTTTGTGCGTTCTCTTCAGTATTTATCATGGGGAACTGTTCGACTGAATCCCTGCCGCTTAATTTTTTAACCGCACAGTACGTAACTGACTGAAATATCATGGGCGGTTTCCAAAAGGCGGGGGTTTGAATCTCGCTATGTTAATATTTTATACGTTTTCCAAAAAATATGTACTTTTAGTTATAGATATTATGATTCATCAAAAAAGCACTTCACGCTTCACTTCCCACATAGCAGGGTAGTCGGAGGGAACTTGGTATAAAGAATTCTGTTCTCTACATTCTGCCCGACATCGAGATATTATACCTATATATAAATTGCCATTTTTTCATTGTAATGAGATATCTTAATCTTGTTAATAACTTACGTAAATATAGGCATATATATTATTTACACGTTACAAATTTTAAATAATTTTCAATGTATTTCTGATATGAAATCTTATTTAAAATTATTATACCTACAGAATATATTTTTGGTGGTGGTCTGAACGTTCTATGCGTTTTCGATAATTCTCAGATAAATAAAATTATGAAAGAAGGGAGGAATGCAAAGGAGCAATATATATTATTTTTATCTTTTTTTGACACTATCAGTCCCTCTCTGCGTGCTAGAGACAGGGGCGTTTCGAGAGTCGTTTAGGTTTTACTCCCCTTTAAGATATGAGAACGATGGGAATTAACAAAATACCCATATTCAAGTCATAGAAATATTGTGATCTGTATTTTTTTTGTTATGTAATACAAATATCAAAAATATTATGTAATGCTGGTATTCATTTAGTACATCTAATACTTATAAATGATAATTAATTTCTCAAAAAGTCTATCATTATTTTATATAAAGATATTTTTAGTTAATAGTTGATGATTACGGCAGTTTTTGAAATTATACTTTTATATATCGGCTGTTTCTTACTAGTGCCACTATCCTAGTGGCACTAGTATCGACATAGTGTGTTGAGTTTTAAGTGTTGGTTACTCGAATTGAACATCGCATTTTGATTTAGATTGCTGAAACTTGAAAATATATACATATTATATATACGATAGGTCGTTTACATAAAAACATTGTTAAAGCGATTTAAACTAATTAAATTAAATATTTTTTCATGAATTTTTCTTCTTCTTGTTCCTGTTCCTTTTTCTCGTATTGAAGGGGCCGGTAAAGAGCGTTCAAGTAACTAACGACAGGTAAGACCAACAAGATTTTTGACATATATGGATGAATGAAATTTTGACTATAAATACCAAGAAAACTTATTTATATAAATATAAACACAAATATTCCAACGACTACCGCGTTCAGTAATACACTTGCAAACTGAACCACGAGGATGTCTATTTATTCTTATCCTATCCTAACTTATACATATTGTGTTATTGCCAAACTATCTTTTTAAGCTAAGGCAAGCTTTTATAAGAGCCCATAGATTGATGACGTCACATCGGACTCATGAGATGTGTGCGAGCATATTGATGGTATTTCACGCGTAAGATATTGTCTTTAGTCGATTACAACGATCGAGCGGTGGAACGTGTTTCAAATGGATCGGAAAATGTTGGATGTATGAAATTATTTTTGTCGCGACGCCTCCTGTGGCGTAGACTTTTATTTGCCAATGAATCAACGCCCTACTGATATATTGCTGCGTTGTCGACGCATGTTCTCTATTATGTTTTTTGCAAGTGCATTAATGATATATTTTTTTAGTGAATAGCTGAGTGTTTTTTTTTTTGGCTTCAACTACTAAAAGCTGATGTTACAAGTGAATATTATAGTTATTTTAATACATTTACATGCACATTGAAACAAATTTAATTTTTTGTAATAATTTTCAAACTAAGATCGTTATCAAACAAATTGGTTGTCTTGTTAAAATGAAATCCACAATAACTATATTAAGGCATATGTATTGCTATATAGTAAACTGGTTTTACTTATAGTTCAAGTTTGAGTTTCGAATAAAATACTTTTCAGCATCAAAGCTAGAATATTTTATCGAGTCTTACCGTTAGCTAATGACGTTTCACGTTTTACTCAGTACTTAATTTCATTCTTGGAAGTTATTGGCGTTAAAGGTTAATCACTTTGTGCTTTATGAACGATCACGCAAATTAATTAACAATCACTTGCTGAGAATAAGTATCCAATATTATTAAGCTTAATAATAATAATGGTTTTGTTTTGATGCATTTCTAATTTTAATATGCCTAATATCGGTATAAATTTAAATAAGTATATTTTACTACCTTTTGTAAATTATGTTTATTTTTTCAAATAATGTACTCATAATAACTCTTAAAACACATAATAACTCTTAAAAAACTGTATAAAAATAAAATGGAGCGTAGCAAATTTCAAAATTTCCAATTTTTACGTTTTCCTACAAATATTTTATTTATAGACACGAACTATTAGAATGTACTCTTTACAAATATTAAAATATGTTTACATCATTTAACAATGATTATTTAAATTATTTATTTTTAATAGTGCTTACATATAAAAAATAACACTTGCGTCAAGCACGGCTTTCTGCCATTGCGTTTCGCATTAGGTAATGCCGATCTCCGGCGGCCAACCCCCAAATTCTTTAGAGAGTATGAGACAGCGGTACTGAAAAAGAGACTACCCCAGGAGGGTACCCGCATCTCCGATGCTGGAGAATTCCTCCCTGAGTCCACAAACTCAGGCCACCCGTCGAGCCGGCAACATCCCTGTACCTCTTCTGGTGTTACACGGGGTCGTGGGCTATGGTGATCACTTACCATCAGGTGACCCCAACGCTCGCTTCTATAGAATAAAAAAAACATATATTGTTTCTTATAGACCGTTTTATTCTATAAACAGCCTTATTCAATGTGACCTTAGTACTGAATAAACTTAACTAGATTGTGTTTTTCATCTGTACGGTTGCAGCTTTTACCAGCTTGGCAACTGCCTTCCTGGCGGATACCAAATTCCAGCATTTGCATCTCCAGTTCAATAGTATCTCTAATTGATAATTGATAAGAATTATAATAAGTAGTATATAATTACGACATGTACCTATTATGAAATAACTACACATACTCAAATGCTTAACTTATGTATAGATAGATATACTTGGAACTTTTCCAGACGTTTCACTCTAAGGCATGGATAGAATAAATATGAAAGATCGTTACAAACTTTCCTCATATTCAACCGTACTGTATTTTTTTAATAATTCACATATTTACGTAGTTGTTGTAATATACACGTGTTCCTAGATACGTGAGGGCACATGTACGAGCGCTATGCATTAAAACTTTCTAACGTTAAGTGTAAAGTTCATCTGACACGGTATCCGCATTATACAAAAATATACCCAATTAACTTTTTTTATTTATGGACAAAAAACTTCTAATGTACTAGATATATCAACTTATAAAATATTATTTCTAAAGTACACAAGTAGGCTAATTACGTGTTGAAATACGCAAAATATTTACGTGTTTTAAAAAATATGGCTAATAAATATTAATTTACTAAGGAACTAGCGGGGGCGCGAAGCTTCGTTTGCGAAAACTACGCGGTTATACTTACTATTTCGTTATTTCACCCGCCCGCGTTCCCATCTAAGTCACAAACTTTACTTAAATTTATAATTGAAATTGTTGTAACCTTTTTAATTATAAATCAATCGATCGATCGAATAAAATGGACACTAAAAGTTAATGGAAGTTTACCAAAGTACAATAGTCAAAACTGCATTTAAATTGGTTTAGCCTTATCTGAGATAAGCGTGCATTAACGCACAGGCTAATAAACAGAAAAAAAATTCAAATGTTTTGTTACATTAATAAACGCTCCCAATGTTTTCTTATATATTTTCAGTTACATTTTAATTCTATGTAAAGATCACTCTCACATAAACATTTTTAAGTCTTTTTTACTTTAAATTCACTATTTTCTTATATAATTATAGCTTTTATTGTTTTGTATATTCAGAGATTAAAATTTGTTGCTATTTATTATTTCCAATTATCGAACAAATAAGCTGGAAAATCACTTAATTATATAATATTTATATGTTCAAAATTAAAAACAGCTAAGAAAAATAAACACATTATTTGGCCTTTCCAACAATACTCATAAGTCAGAACTGTGAAAACACTTTATTATCTCTTAAACCCATTTAAAGAGTCCTTGGCTCTATCGATCTAAAGTTATGCCGCATATAATTCATGTGGTAACTTAAAACAGTGTCTAACATAACACATGGCGCAGACACATAGTTGTAGAAAGCAATTATTTACCTCCCTCATCCCAACTATTCCCTCGGCTCAAACATTTGGATATATGAACAGAAGGCTAGAAAAGGTTATTTCAAATATTTTGTAAATATATATAATAATATTTTTTAAATATAGCATTAGCATTCTTTAAACACTACTGTGTGTAATATATTCGACATAATAGTTGTATGTAAGTAATTAAAAAAAATTGTATGTCTTTACATTATTATTACAATAGACATATGTATATTCTATTGATAGTGTTAACTTAATATTAATAATTTTATGTTAATAATATAAATTACTAACGACTCGCCCGTTCCGCCCGCGAAAATTACACTACTATAACTAATTATTTCGTATTTTTGGCCCGCCCGCATTATTACTTAAATTACAAACTGTGCTTTAAATATATTAGTTAATATATAAATGCTTAAATATATAATTTTTTATGTCTAAATGTTAAGGGAAGTTTACCGAAATATAAAAGTTAAAACTGCAATAAAATCGGTTAAACCGTTTCTGAGGTTAGCGTGCACAAACACACAGACTAATAGACACAGACAAACAAAAAAGAAAATTAAAAATCATTGTTTTGGGTTCTATTATATTGATAAATGTCCCCAATAATATTTATTCTCATTTTTCTTCGCTGTACAGACAGCGATCAGTTACTATTTTATTATATGTATAGATTTTGTAATAAAGCCAATAAAAAAATTAAACTTAGTTAATATAGAACTATAAGAAAAATTAAGCTTCCAAATAAAAAAAAACTGTAATGGTCGTCTTTCTTTCAACTTTGCAACTTAAAATTAAACAATTATTAAAACGAATAATTAATATTTGTATTTTTTTTATGAAAGAGGAAATACCATTGTTATTAACAATGCCTTATCCAGTCAACCATGTCTCTATAAAGCTACCAAATATGAAAGTTGCTCGCGAACAGCGAACAGCGCCACACAATATATCAAGTTTTGATTCGTCTGCGCAATAAACAATACAATATATCAATACGCACACGGCGGCGAAATTTGAGAGGAGCTATGTATATATATTTACGTAGTATGTATATGCTTCATGATATTTTTTGTTAATATAATAGACTAAAAATACATATTTAGAAAACGTATAAAAATTTTAACCCAGCGGGATTTTAATACGTTTTTTAAATATGTCTTTTTCAATTTCCTAAGTGTGCAAATAATACTTTAAAATATGTTAAAAATAATAATATAATAGGCTATTATTTTATTATTTCTCTTAGAATTATTTCTATTACATGCTTTACTTATAAACATCTAAACGTAAATTTGTAATTTAAAGTAGTTTTTGATTATTCAAAATTCATCTATCATATATTTGCATTGGAATACGAAGTCAAAAATCGTATATTTAATTTATATATTTAAATCCTGTCTGTACATTTACATTTTAAATGAAATAATTAGTCATTTTATGCCTTTTTAATCAAAATAAAGCTACGAGGAAACTTTTGTAACGGAAATCAAACAAGCATTAACTATTTTGCTTTTATAATAAAAATAAGCACTTAAAAGCTCATAAAAATAACTTACACTTATTGAAAACAAGAACAATACAGTTCAAGCGTTGTTGCACGGGCGATACGATTGTAATAAAGTTGTAGCGCTCTACGCTCTGCACTTAACGGTGAAAGTGCTATCGCTGTAATAGAATACCACGGTTACTTTAATATTGTTGAATTTCTTACCTTAGTAACGCTAGGACCGTTGATACAGTGCTCTTGATAATAAGGTACTCCGTTCGAATCCTTAATTTGAATATATATCATGTCAATATGAAGGTGAAGGAACCCATTACGATATGTTAGGACATACGTCTATCTGTTTAATTTGTTGCAGTCTATTTTTTAACGTAATAACGTAAATAGAGAAAAATTTAATTAATTTATTAGATAATAAGGTCAGCATATAAATTCGCCTCTTACATTTTACTTTTGTGCCCATTTTTTTATTATACATTAGATTGAGACCATTATTTTATTTTTAATTCATATAGTTATTAACATTAGTAGGCACAAAAGGGTAGCATAGCAACTTTTATCCTATATGGAAATGTAAACTATTTAAATATTTCACGGTACTTCATAAGTGTACGAACACAATGCCTCACGCCAGTACATGGATTGTTTTGAACTTTGATTAATTCGTTACTGGGGCCTTGTTGCCAGTTGATTAGTTCACTGTATTTACTCATACTACGTTATACAAGTTATTTAACTAAGATTATATATATTAAATATATAACATTATACGATATACAAGCAAAATATTATCCAAATAGTAGGTACATATTAATATATAAGTCCACCTTTGCTAACTTCATTCTGTAATGTGAATTGTATTGTTCTTTTTAAGTGCAATAAAGAATATATATATACACAAATAGTAGCATATAAACATTAAAAATATGTTAAATGACAGAATTGGGTGCATATGGTTAAATAGTATTTAGAAGAAATGTATCAATTTAGTTTATACACACGACATCGATCAATAATTGAAATTTCATGAGGTATAAGTGTTCTTCAGGGGGCCAAAGATAGAAAGGTATTCTTGAATATAGAAAAAAAAAATTAACATTTAGTATTCTTGCATTATTACTGCTCAATGTTAAAAATAAATATTGTAATGTCTCGCTGAACGGTCATCGTCGTGCAGATGAAACCTATTTTATCCATCTCACGAAATATGTGATATATATGTGAGAAATTAAATAAATTTCTCATTAGTGAAGTTCTACTTCAGTAAAAAAATCAAGAAACCACAGTGAATAATTATAATTCTTATCAAACTAATTTGCAATTCATTTAAAGATAACTTTAAATACCGATAAGTAAAAATCAATCTTGGATTGGGTGATTGGGTTTTTAATATAAAAATGCATAATCGCATATCCGACGTAGAGCCACCCGGCGTGACAAGTCTGATGCGTCTTATCTCGCGAATTACATTAATTAGAGGTGTGGGGGTAATTAATATTAATTAAAATCACCTTTTAGCTCGCTACACTGAATGCGTATCACAGTTAATAAATTTCCTCGGCGCATCGGACGGCCACTGGCTACAACTGATAAAGACAAACTGACAGTGCATTATGCACTTGTAAACACTAAAGTCGACTCTATCACTTAAAGAATAAGTATAAGCAAATGCTTATAAAACATTGTATTTACATTAAAAATGTGACTAGGATACTTGTATTTTAAGTAACGTTTGCCTTCCAGTTCTTTTTTTTGTTAGAGCAGCTTAATAAATATATTATCCTGGCACTGATCAAATATTTTAACATATTAAGTCAGTTACATATAGTCGTAAATAACTGACTAGTTAAAGCTTGTGGTTCTAACTGACAGACAAATAACATTTATACATAAAATAATAATTTGATAGTTTCTACTTATTTAATTCTAATTTAAGTTTGTTAATTAGAATTAAATAAGTAGATGCACCTTTTCTTATTAACAAAGCCTCTAAATATTAGGTCAAATATCTAGACATATACCATATAGCACTCATAGGATAGAGATGTACCTTCTCTATAATTACATTTTTTGGCACATTATTTGTTATAAGCCTTCTTACATATTCTAGGTATATATAGGTATATAAAATTAGATTCTTATTTTTTTTTCTATAATTTTTTTTATTGTTCAACCGGAATGCATTCTTAGATAAAACGTTAATTATATTCGATTATTAGCTTCGTTTACGTCACGATTGCCGCCGCAGGCTAATCAATTATTTTACAAAATATTAACTTTAACAGCTTAATTACGGTACATAATTAATTTAAATTGTTAACATTGGAAACTGTTTTCCTGTTTAGAAATAAGCAAAGTGAAATTTAATCAAATATGCTTAAAAACTAAATATAACCTTCACCGACAACATTGTGATTTTTGTTATAAAGTACAATAAATAAATAAACAATACATATAATAATGTACGTAAGACGATAATCAATTATTTAAGTTAGTTACCAAAAATGGAAGTATGATTTTAAAGGGAGGGTTTAACATATTCGTTCTCAAATTTATTAAAAGGAGCCATTTTATGAAAATTAAATATGGGGGATGGTACCCTTTGTCCACATGTGCGGGATATGCAAGTGATGTATCGGGCTGTACCGATAGGTGGAAGTATATTTCAACCATAGTTCGAATTACAGTTGTATTATTTTAATTTTATATTGTTATTATTATTATCGTTATTATATATTTTATTATAAAAGTTACAGTTTCAAGAAATGAGGAGGGAAATAATAACAACATGCTACTCACGATAATTAATTGTTGATGAAAAACGAAACAAATACGTGTTTCTTTATATTATATTAATAATTCCAATAACAATGTAAAAAATCAATCAAAGACATGATATCTCAAAATAGAAAACGCCGATTCGAACTGGATTGCGAAACGAAAATCCTTTAAAACCACTTAAGATTCTATAGATTACTGTAAAACATTAACAAATACCTATCTAATTCAACACACTATTTTCAGATATAAACGTTGTTGGTTTTTTTCCCGAATGTTATTTCAATGTTAGATACACAGCTAAGTCATTTGTAAAGCTAGGAACATCCACATGAACGCAGTAAATATCTCATTGTGACAAGTGAACACATTTTACTTCAAATTAAATTGCATTTTTTTGAAGTACGTAGTATGAATTAGTACTATATCAGATCAAAAATATTTTATTTACCTACATGCCAAGCCATGTCTTGATGGCTGTAGTGGGTAGGGATCAGTATGGTGAAGGCCGTGATGGATAGTGAGAGCAACTGGTCTGCAATGGTCTCCTGAATCCTGCGAACTGCGAGGCCGCGGACCGGGTGCGTGAGTCTAACCCGGTACGCGCATCACCTACTCCCCCTAACATAGAGGAGCTACTGCGGGAGGATCAGGGTGATCCTCCTGCAAGTCATTGAGACTGCCGGCAGCACCCTGAAGGGCCGTCCACCGAGATGTCATCGTAGCATGCGTGAGTGAACCTACGATGGGTCTTGAGGGTGGAGAGGATTTCCGCAGGGTTTTAGTGGGTAGTATGGAGCTCACCGGTGAATCCCACAGTACTATCTGTCCGTAGGGCAGTATAATGTCATTTAATTAGACATATTAAATTTAATGCAATTAGATTAAATATCATTAAAATTATTATTCAAACAACTAGCTTATATAATCCATTATTATCTCCATCCATTACATATCTGACTGGAATCACGATGGTTGTGGATTCGCTTGTCGCGAGAATATATATTTTTTAATTATTTTGGTTTTTCCACTTTAGTGACAAGACAAAGCACGGCGCTGAGTTCTGCCTCTAAACATTGAATGTCTCGGATTCAGAGAACAAGTTGAGAACGGAGTGTTTTGACAACAGGTTCTCTCTGCTACTTTGCTATGCGGGAAAAGCGTGAAGCTCAAAAAAAACATAGGTACATAATATCATAATAGTTTCAAATTTAAACTGTATCCATTTACTTAAATATAAAAAAAGTAGATTTATGTTGTATATTTCTGATAAATATATTTTACTGTAAATGCAGTTAAATAATTTTTATTTAATAGAAATATTCAATATAAAATATATTTTATATAGGTACTTATTTTTTTATAAATACGCGTAAGTTAAACAAAATGTACCATACCAAAGGCGCTACTTGTGTGAATTCTTGTTATCTTAATTACGTTATTAATTTCATGATTACCATATTAAAATATTCTAGAATAGTTCATCCGCTTTTCGGCAGAACTAGATAAAACTATACAAGACTATTTCCAGTAGTTCGATGACTTTAAACTAATAAAATGTAAGAAGAAATTTTAAAAAATATTAAAAAAAATATCTGACTATAGATTGGTTCGGGGTTTTAATCTCACTTGGGGGAGTGATAATATATAAATTATTTTCAATCTCACTCTGGCAAGACTAATAGAGATGTTGGGTTTGTCACTCAACAAGCAAAGTCTCTATTTCGGGTGGAATTTTGAGAACGGAGTGTCTTGACACTACGTTTTTTCTAATTACCATGCTATTCGGAAAAAAGTGTGAAACTGGAAAGAAAAATATTTTAAATATGTATTAGAAACTTTCTATTTAACTTTAATTATTATATTGTGTACAAAAGACAAGTTAATTTCAAATTTTAAAATATACTCCCGTCACTAAGTTGACTGAACTAAAAGTAGGTAAATTATCGGCAAGTTTGCTTGTGTCTGATTGTAAATTGAGGAAACCACTTATCAAATAGTTGACAAATCTCTGATGAGATCTAACGTCAGCACGATAACCCATATAGACAGAATTAATAATGGCATTCCACGTGAATTCTTTACTGGAGACAAGTGCTGAGCTAATTATTTGTACATTATTCTACATTTTCTTGTAATAAATGGGGTTATTTATTCAATATCTAATCATATTTATGTAATTGAACACAAGTTGTGTTTATTGTAAAAACTTTTTTTACAATATTATAATTTCACCATATAATTACTTATTTTAAAGGAAGGATTTCTATAAAAAACATATATAAAAACAAATGTACGGACGGAAAGTGGAGAACGGAGTGACTTGACGCTATGTTATCTTTGGCTACGATGCTATGCGGGGAAAAGCGTGAAATTGAAATATTTTATAAAATATTACTTTTCTTTATTTTTTATGTCACTAAACATAACTTAACGTGATTAAAGTACAATTGTATTAGCTATATACCAATTATTCCCAAAGAATTCTGTTTCAACCACACTGTATAATTAGAAACAGTTTCTAATTGCTCAAAGGGTTCTATACTGTGTAGTATAGAACTATACATATTGTAAAACTATAGTTGTAAATTACATCCACCACATAAACTGCGTTAGACAATGTAGAATCAAAACTTTTATTCCCTACCCCAGATCATCTTAACCCCTTCTATTCGGATCATAAACTTGGCGAAATGTATAAAAATACGAACATAATGCCATTTGCATAATGTTTTGTTTAGTTTTAATAAGCTTTGTTTTTATAGAGTGAGGTTTCAAATGTCACCACAGAACAAGGGTGCGAAAATGGCCATAATGGGGTGCAAACTATATTAAAAATCGTTATGCGTCCTTTACATTCTTAAGGTTATAGACTACAGACGGCTTTATAATAGTTATAAGGGGCTAGTACAATTGAAATAAGCAAAAATATCTCAATTATTTTTATATGAACACGTCTTCGACAGTTGAATTCTTGGTCGATCATAATAAAGTGTACTGTTAATAAAGTAATTCGTCACGTATATACAGGATATGTGTTGAATGTACATTAAATAAGAATATTCTCATTCAATAGGTTTTACACTACTTAAAATTTACTGGCTGATCTTTTTTCCTTGGGAAAGTTTAAATTTAAGGAGCTTATTTTAAATGTAACTTTACTGCAATTTCTAAAACGCATAGCGTCATATAATAAAAATGTAACTGATCGCTGTCTGTAAATGGAAGATATAGGAAAAAAATATTATTGGGGGCTTTTATTAATGTAATAGAAACCAAACCAATGATTTTAATTTTCTTTTCTGTTTGTCTGTGCGTGTGTGCACGCTAATATCAGAAACGGCTGAACTTTTCTTTTGGTAAACTTTCCTTATTATTTAGTGTTTATTTCATTTCAATCGGTTCATAAACAAAATAGTAACAACTATTTAAAACATAAATTTAAGCAAAGTTTGTGATTTAGGTGCGAACACGGGTGGTCGAAAAAACGAAATAGTTTAGTCGTGTAGTTTACGCATTCGAAGCCGCAAGCGGGTGGCTAGTATAGATATATGTTTTTCAATTTCCTAAGTGTGCGAATAAAAGTTTAAAAAAAAATTTTAAAATACATGTGTATAAAATATGTGTATAAAATATCAACAGCCCACATTTATTTAAAAGATCAAGGCTTCACATTATATATATGGTTTGAATCTCGTTTTGGAATATAATTTAGATTATCTATCAGAAGTAATAAATCTTATTTCAGTTAATTGGTTAGTAGTAGGCATTATGCAAGAAAATGCATGGACATCCTAAGGACAGGTTGAGTAAAGAGCACAGTGTTGCGACCTTAGAGGCAAAAGCGAAAGTAAGTCGAAACTGGGGAAGTCCGACAGCGACTAGAAAATTAAATAGGTCGTGATGTTTGCACGTGAAGAGAATTAAATGCCACTTGGGTTGAATGCCGCTCCCTATTGTATTTTGTACCTATAAGCGTAAGGTTTCTATTCAACTAGTAGCGTGTTCAGTGGTCCCGATGACATGAGACGATCAAGAAATGCTAATATGGAATGTAGATAGCTAGAAAAGTGATAAATTTCAAACATATATATAAAAAGAACTATCATACTGAGTTTTGAATTTGATTTTTACGTATTCATTTCGCTACAAGTCAATGAGACATTACAAGTTATTAATATAATAGATACAGTGCTGCTTTATTTTACTGACAGGTCGTTCTCCATTCGTCGTTGAGTGTTGAGTTCAAATGGATAATAAGTAAAATAAAAAAATAATGCTAATATTGCGAATTTGCGAATTTTCTAGCACACAAAAACAAGATTCAGACAAACGTCAGTAGGCTTGAAGTCCACACGAACGGATGTAGTAGTTGTTCCGGCAATAACAGTTCCGGTACCGACACTTGACTAGCTTCCGTTGTCGAAGAGGAAACGGCTTCCTCTTGATTGTTTATGTCTTCGACAAATACCATTGGCAAGAAGATCCTGAATCTACCGTGTAGATTGTTTAGGTTGAGAAGACGTCCCCTATATATGTACGGATATATTTTATAAAAATTACTTATTTTTCAAATGTAGTGTTACATGCCATGATTGTAAACAGTAATAAATATTTTCTTTAACGTATTTAAATTTGATATTTATAACTATTTTATAAATTAAACTTCTGTACCATTGAATATTTCAAATCCTCATTACTATTACCATCAGAAGGCAATGATAATTTATCGCTATTAGAATATGGAAATTGTGGCGCCTGCTGCAGTAAAAGGGCTTGGACTGTTTTTAATCTGGCGCAAAATTAATGAAGATTCCTTTATTTAATTTTAGGGAGGTTGTGGTATTCTGCAAATTTTCAGTTTACAGAATAATTTCGTTATTACATTTAATCCTTTTTCGTTTTGTGAGCGTGAATATAAATCACATGTTTGTTTTACATGCCTTAGGATGAGTCATGTGATTTACGATCTGGATTTAAGCGTTCTTGTTCGAATAAATTATGCTTACAGTCAAATGTAAAGCTGTATTCAAAAGCGATCGACACGAAAATATACCCCAAGACGTAGTTCTTTCCTGGGCACCCACCCCCATAGGCTCTTAGAAAACCAATAAGAACAATAATAAATAACTCTTATCATATTTCGAGTATGCTCCTGGTCGCATCGCGAGAGATCCAAACCAATATATCACCAAGAATTTACGAGGCAAGATACGACAGGAAAATTGCAAGAATGGTGGCGCAATCTATCTTAGTTGGGTTGCTTGGGGAGGCTGGGGTAGCTCAGGAGTGCGGTGGGCCGGGGTGAGGGGGCGAAGGGGAAACTTCGAGAGGTTATTAGTCCAAGCATCTGTTGTTGAGCGGGGGCGTGATGAAACTGCTCGGGTACAAGCTAACAAATCTAATTGCTCAGTAGACGCCCGTGTATAGTCGTGGCTGACAAATGGCCCCTCATGTGGCAGCGTGGTACACAGCGGCAATTTGTTAAACGCATAGGTCACCGTAGGTGATTTAAGATTTTATATAGAGGCCACGGTGAGTTGCTATGTCATTTCACCATGGGCCTATAACTTGAACTTATGATACTCTTTGGAAATAGTAGAACACTTATTAAATTAAAAAATATCTCATATTCAACTACTATACAAGAACTTATTGAAGTTTTTTATGTTATATATCTAATGTGGTATCAACTTTAAAAAATCCTATCATCAATGTTTAATAAGAACTTACTTAAATTTAAAATCAAAATGTCAAATACAGTCAAAATGAAATCGGTTACATTTTTCGTCATATTGTTATCTATTTCGAAGAATAGCGCAACTTATACGTATTTATATACTGAGGCCCCGCTTGACTCGAGATAATGAAATACGAAAAGTTTAGTTCTACCGTGTACCCACCTCATACAATCTTTTTATGTTTATCTTTCTGTGATTTATGAGTCGTTCGGCGTCCAGCAACGGGAAAGAAAGGAGGTGTACAAAAGTAATTTCTTTTTTCGTTTGTTTTTCTTGTCTTTCCGTCCGTGCGTGTACTGGCCAAGCAAACATGTTTTTGAAGTTGGCATTTTTGAGCGTTACAGGTATGCATAAATATGGAAAGGAAATTGGGGAGAAAGCTGTTATATACGGTAAATGTTTATCTAAATGATGAATATTCAATTTATTTCAAGTTCAAGTTTCAATACTGTAGGTTAAAGTTGTCATAATTTATTAGTTTTACGAGCTTTTACAAAATCAAATACAAACTAGCAATGCATTAACCGTTACATGAAAAAAGTTAAAACTTAATAAAGCTCATACTACTAAGCTTAATAACACACGTCATATTGGCCAAATAAACTATATCAAAAGCTGCCTAAAGGCAATGCTTGCAAAAGTACATGCATTATGAAGATTGCAAATCTAGGCGAGCCAAGCAGGACTAACGTTCGTTGCCAAAAATCACACGATAAATAATACAGAAGCCGGCTGCATGTATTATAGCACTACCTTATCTTAGTGAATTTGAAGCCAAGAATTGTCCATTAAATATGCATTAAAATTACCTGTCTCGAATGAAAAATAAGCGCAATTTACGACGCCTTTTGTTAGTTGCATGAGGACTGGGTGATGCTCAATTTGATCCAAATATAAGCTTTTATATGGCACAGATTTTTATACTGTAACAAATGTATATGAGGTCACTTATATTATATTAAATAGGTAAAAATTATACTTTGTTAGCCGTAGGCCGTAGGCCGTAACAAAAATATTATATTTAATTTACATAACAGAGTTTACAGTAACGCGGGATATATAAGTTTATATGTATATATATATATATCGATTTTATATTTCAGATTTTCTTTTGAAAATACAATTTCAATGTATACATCATTCAGCATTAACACCAATGTAAAATACAAAATTTTCTTGTCAAATAAATAAACAAAACACATATAAAATATATAGATCTTATCGATATTTAAAATAATACAGTTAACTCAATTTGCATATTAGAACACATTATTTTATAAAACAATTTAAATTAAAAAACATTTAAATATTCATAAAATAGGTAAACAACTTATATAATATATATTTTGCAAGACATTTTAATGAGGTGTACATTTATTTATTCTAAATGCGTGTATGTGTAACAAACTCTTCATGAATAATATTGTATAACTGGGATTTCTTCCAAGAGGCAAGTTATACAATTTGGGTTTTTTTGCTGTAACGGGTACTGGTACTGTGTAATAGATTGGATGCAAAGAGAATATCTAATACCTGCTGTTAGTCAAATGACGTTAGATATACGAGATAGTAACTTTCCCATTATAATTCTTGCCTGTCTAAGCGTGTGGATGTATAGTATCGACATCTACATTAATGAATTATTAATTGAATTTGATTTGATTAAGATTTTTTATTGGTCATTGAAAACATATCAAATTCGTACTTAATTTAGATACAACAAATTGTCGCCTACTTCTCAATTTTTACTCATTTGTAAATTTCTCAGTTCATTTCAGTACTTTATTAATAGTGCTTCGAACGTGCCAGTAGAGCCACTTCGCCTATGCCACGTTGTAAATTTTCATAACAATGACATTTGTGAAGAGGAAGACGTCAAAGTCGAACTAACTTGAAAACGCGTGTCATACATATCATTCATGGCGATGTAATAATAAATAATACAGTTTCGTGTATTCCCACGTCGTACCTATACCGGACATGCCTCTCAAAGTGCCAACGTATCAACCCACTCATTCATTGTCCATTGGAAACTGCCAAGATTACCTCACTTGACTACTGAAAGCGTTTTTGTTGCTCTTATCATTTCCATTTTTATTGAAATATTTTTAAACGGGTTTCTTGATTAAACTTGATTTAAATATAGCAGATTTTTGATTTTCCTATAAAGTAACTTTGAAGTAAAAGCAACGCATATTTTTACATAATGCATAGTGTATTATAACTAAACACATATAAAACATCGGATACATATGATAAAACCCATTATATCTGTTAGAGAGAGGATTGGAACTATTTTATAGTTATGCAACATTTTAAAATACCCACACACACCCACATATATATATATATATATATATATATATATAAAAAAAAAAAATATATATATATATATATATATATATATATAAAACCGCTATATACTTTATTCAAACAATTTCATTCTGCACACATTACAATCTAGAAGGCAAGTCACAAGCTGTCCTACTATTAGTTTTGGATTTAAGTAGTCCTGCCTTGTCTAGTCCTTCGTATACACTCAACACATGAATGAGAGCGCGCTATTGAGCACAAACCAACTGACAGATGCATTCGTTCCCATGTAGGTTAGAAAATACAAGTGCCGAGAATGTCACATGGCATACACTTGAATAGCAACGTCTTAATAAAAAAGATTTCAATATAATTTGATACATAAAAATAAATACATCATACCGTATCGGAGTTTTTAAATTACAATCGTGACTCTCTTGTACACGTTGAAAGCTTACGGCGATGTTTTATTTAAAGTAAAGCGCGAACGCCGTAAATCATTACCTGTCTCTTAGTTCGATTGTTCGATTACATTTAAAAAATGACTCGTAAAAGAATATAAGCCTAATTGCGCCTGCGCAGGTGTCGATAGAAATAAAGATCTTTTGTGTGTTACGGTATATGAAACAGATAAAAATGTGTAATCCCCAAATTGATGTGAGAAAGTTAAGATCTACCTAATTATAATAAGTATATCGTGGACTGCAATTAATCTCATTTGTTCTGGCGACGTAATTTACATTGGAATTAAGTGTGGCTGGTTATGAGTGGAGCAAGAAATGATTTTTCAAAAATCTCGTTCGGAAATCAGATTCAGCGAAGTGCAAAAGCAGACGCGAAAACAATTGCTTATTAATGTACCGTCAACAAAACACCGCTGGAATTGAAATGATAAAATCAACGTTCTTGCATTAGAGGCACGTAGTTCGGAATCATAAAGGATTCATAAAGATTACAGTACTCGCAAATCTTTTTAATAGTTCTTACAAAACACTAGAATTATAATAACTATAGCCCTTTTGTTGAAGAGTGTTTACGAAAGCTATTTCTAAAATAAATTAATATCCGTTCAATGGCAATACAAATAGCTAAACAGCTACTACAATTCTATCGGTTGATAAAAAAATCGATATTTAATAATTGTATTGAGTTCAATCTTAATGTCTTCATCAATAACTTATAATTTATGTACAGCACGACCGGTACAAGACGAAATTGCGGCCGCCGGCTCCCCTTTGTAATCAGTGCAGAATTATAAAGCCATTGCAACACCGCGGGCACTGTTCCCTGAGTTATTAAGAAAGTTATATCTCAATAAAGTTATTCGACGACCGATTCCAACGCACACTGTGATATTCTGCGAAATGCAAGCGTTAATCGCTTACATGCAATTAAATATGTAATTATAAATAAAATGTAAACAAGAAATGTGTATTTTTTCCATAAAATTACTTAAATAGTCCACTTTTAATGTAATTATTATAAAAATATAATATAACTAATGATGGACATATATATATATATATATATATATATATATATATATATATATATATAACATAAAAGGCAAGTATGCATGAATCGCCCACTAATCCCACTGAAACATTGTTAAAACAGTTGTAATAGACATCGAATATATTTACACGGGCCTAATAGATTGATGCATATTATTAACTAACACATCGGCTGTGCCTCTTGTTTACAAGAGATAAACGTTCGAGCACTTGAGATTTTCGGTGGCTATTTTAAACGTCCTCTTTTATTAGTTTTAAAAAAGGCCGTTAAGATTAGAGCCGCGTTCGGGGGTTAGTGGCTTATTGGTATTTGAAATATTAGGTGGGAGGAATGGCACTCCTAAAGTATTAATAGCCGTATTATGGAGTAAAGCTATCGTTACATGTGTTTCGAGATTATCCAATTCAAATTTACAACGTGCTGCGTGCTTTTTTTTTATTTTAATTCGTTTATTTTTGCGTATCTAAGTAATTAAAATAATAAAAAGTTATCTAAGAAAATTATATTAAGTGTTTAATGTTACTCAACTTAGAGATAAATCTAAGTTTTAATTTACATACTATTTAAATGTTATCCATAAAATATGTATATTCTCAACTATTCAAAATAATAAGTCAGTTTTTAACTTTTGCATTATCTTAACCGCTTAACGGATTTCTATAGAACCTGTAAAATAAATATTTGTTATACAAAAAAGTCAAAGGTGAAGCTATTTGTAATTATAAATATGATAATTCATACGTAAATATTGACACCAAAAAACTTGTTATATAGCAGCTACTAACTTCGTCAAGTTTATTGCATCAATAATACCGATGCACTTTATCTTAATAAACCTCTAGGGCAGATGTACAAACACTCTAATCTCTGGATAGTATTTTATATATTTACATAGATTTTGAAAATATTATGCATTAAATAAACGACTAAATTCAAAATTATTGACTAGAAAATTACAAAAAAATTATTATATTTATTTAAGGTAAAATAAATTCAACAAATTATTACAAATTTTATTATGAGAACAGTAGTTTATATAGAAATCGTCATCATAACCTACTTAATGACAATTTTTCGCTGCGGATGACGTAAACAGAATTTCGAACTACGTAAATAATCTTAATGAACGTCAAATACTTTAGTATACAAGAATTCCTTGAATTAAAAAGCTAATAAATCAGCATATACAAAATAATGTATGCACTGACGCACAATTATTTCAATCTAAAGATAAAATACCCATTTAACTGAAATATGCTAATAGCATTGTTCTTATTTTCATGTGCATCTTCATCCAAACAGCGACATACAAAATAAAAAACGGAATCGTTTTAAAACATTTCTCTTACCCGCGCAGTTTGTCATTTTGCACACCCTTATCGATACAGTGCGAGATAGCCTCGTGTTTATGTCGCTTAAATTAAATTGCTTGTGTTGATTATCGTGACATTTCTTTTTATATACTCTCAATAACCCTCGAACACGATGCCTTTTGCGCCTCGCAATACATCTCCCGTCTGTTATTTACCGCGCCGTCATTTGTTTAGTTGTTTTGATCATTACTCACAGGTCTATTGTTGCAGAATAAAATCGATTCGGCCAAAACGATGATACATCGGACAATAACAAAAAAACGAAGCGGGACAACGCCCACCAAGGAACGGAATGTAATAAAATTATATTCTCATAATAATCAATACAAACACCATAACATTCTATAAGGCCGACACGGTTTAGTTTAACGTCTTCATTAACCTCCGCACGACCTCCCGATTGCGGGAACTCGATACAATTTTCGAATCGAATCGAGTTGTAGTCGGCTCAGTAATTTGCGTCGCTCGGGTCCCGATTTGTCGGCTTGGACCAGTATTCTGAGAGAGGCTGATATTTTCTATGCCGACTCAAGAGGCAATTTTCGATGCTGGACGATTGGCGCGTTTGCCGACTTAGCTGCCCAAGCTTCACGATGTATGTAATTGAGGCTTTGGGGCAGATTGTAATTTTAAAATTACATCTATTGAGTGTTTCACTTTATATTGAACGCTAAGGATGAAACCTAGTGCTTAAGTTGGCAACATTTAAAGATGAATGAATGATACAAACAAAGAATATTTTAAATATAAAAATAGTTACTTTATTATAATTGTCTACGTTATATTCTATGGCATACTAAATAAAACCTTGATCGTTCTTAAATTAGAAAATTCTGCCACAAAATTTAAAGTGAGGTGGTATAATTAGACCTATTCAATAATTTCCAAGTAAAACGTCTAATTTTCCGTAACCATAACTTTTTGAAGGAAATGATTGCACAACCTGTATCCCGACTATCGCTATTCGTACCGACTGATTTACGACTTAGGGCTAGTTAATTGTATTCTCCTAAAAAACGCTATGCATTATCTCAGCGGCCGACAGGTAACAAATCTTGCTTTTCAAATATTATTACTCATCGCATTCAATTTGGGAGCGGGCGAGCTACGAAAGCTATATCACCACCTACTCGGTATCCCGCGGTTCACGGTATTCTCTGGTCCCCCAAACTTGTAATCAAATGCGACACACATTCGTCTATCCGTCTCTTTCTTTAGTTCGATCTACGTCAGCGTTAGACTATAGCCGTCTCGCACCCCACTAAAATAGACTTTGCCCAAGCGCACTACTCGTGTCAAAAGTTTTGTATAGTAATGGTTTACGAAATTTTCCCCTACCTCGTGACTTTTTTGTACAGTCGAGTTCGTGTGTTAGGGTCGTAGAGTTGTCTTGGAAAAAATTGTATAGGTCTTGATATGATATTTATTATGGAATAGATTTTAGTGCACCGCGCGGCAGATGCCTTCTCCTCGCTAGGTGCGTACCGCTATTGTATGGACAACACTGTCAGTTGTAAATAAGGATTTGTATAGACCAAACGTATCGAACAAGTGCGTAGATTTATTACTGTCATTATCTAATGTCATAAATTAAAAAAATATATAATAGTGATCTAATAAGAACCTTAATAGAACACATGTTTAAACATTCTGTGATAAAGAAGAATATATAGTGTATAAGTGTCATCATTAATTTTATTAAGTGCGACATTAAAGGTTATATAAGGATTTATACTAATTGTAAGTTATTTTTACAAATTTTATTTATACTAATTTTATCATTGTATATTATATATATAATAGACATTTTGGTCTTAGAAGTTTCGGAAGAATACAAAAAAAATTAAAACAGAAATAGTTAATTTGATAGCGTTTCAGTGTCCATGGTGCGGGATAGTTAAGGAGTAAGGATTCCTGCTTACTTCAGTAATAAAATGTTATCAAAATGAATATTAGTATCACAGTATTATCGGCTTAGCCTATATTTCTAAATAATTAATAGAAATTATTTCGTTTAAAATTTATTAAAATCAATATGTATTTTTGTTCCATCTTTAAACATTACTAATATTACAAAATAGGAAATAAACAAAAAATCTGGCGGTCGAAAGACCAAGTCCTTAGAGATCGAGCTGGAATGTATCGAGATAAAAGATGTCATCCAGAATCTTGAGCCTTAAGGCAAAATGGAAGTTATAAAGAAATATGTAGGAAAATGTAACTCTACGGTTCTGAAAATAGAATATGATATTCTTTATCAACCTTCAGCAGTCGCTTTAATTTTTTCGAACAAAAGTTTTCGACCAAACTTTTGACCTACCGTTTGGAATTCATAAAATCAAAGTCACATTCAATATGTAGCGTCATTCCTCGAAAAGGGTTTGTTTTTTTTAACATATATTTATGTTATTTTTTATATAGTAATATAAAAACAAACAAAATTAAAAAATAATCTTTTGCCATAAAATTCATCGGACTCATTGCCATACCTCAAAATTGACTCTCATAAAGTTTGTTATAAGAAGAGTTTATTAAGAAATGTATTTTACATTTCTTAGCTAAATTGATATAAAGGTTGGTATAAACATATAAATGATATTATTATAAATACTTTTGAAGTCAAAGAAAATGTAAAACATAAAAATAAAATTCCATTTGAAATGTTAAAAACAAAACAATATTCGCGGTGGCTGAACTGAATTCAGTGCTTTTATCACTTAGGTATTTTTGTCAGCAGTTGCTTCCTCAGATAGCGAAGGCTTTCTCAGGCGAGGAAATGAAATTCTTATCGTTCCTCGGTAGAAAGAAGCTCGCTTCTTTCAGTTATCCGCGCAGGAAATATATGGGGAGAGAAGACTCGCAATAACCAACATTTGATTGCTAAAAGGAATCACGGAAAATCTCTCATTCAATCTAAATAATGTATCCTGGTATATACTTAAGCTTAAGAGCTTTTAAGGTACTATATGAAATATATTGAACATAGTTTTAAGTTAATAGAATAATATTACAAAATGTAGGTAATCTACTTATATATGCTACTAGGTTAAGAGAAACGTTTTAAAACTAATATAATTGTCTATATTTTTATTAGAATAACACTTATTAATATTTGTCACAAACATTTTTGTGCAATATTTCTCATCTTTTTACATAATTTGGTCAATTTAAATGCACTTGTTGTAATCGAGATTATATCTACAAAAGACTACCGCAGTGCAACTTTTACTTTAGTACTCATATTTATATTATGCTTATTCACGGTTTGGTTTAATGTAGGAAATCACAAAACGCGCTTAAAAACTTTCAACAACGATGTCCCCTTTTTCATTCTGACGCTACACAAAATTTACGATCAGTCCGCGCGAGCGGGCATTGCGTGCCTGATGATTCTAAAAATGTGTCAAACTTTTTACAAACTTCTTTCATTTAGCTGCGTCCGGCCTTCCACTGTAGCCTTGTGGGATTTTTTCTATTGTTTATTTTTTAGTTGCTATTGAAATGTCTTGAAGATAAGAGATTTTGAGTTCCGTAAAAACTGGACACCGAATGGGATAATGAAATTTCTCCTTTCTCTGAACCGTCTATTGTATAAAACCATTTTTGCCTTTTTACCAGTCACAGCTTGACTTCATTAGGGAGGGACAATAAAAATAAAAATATTAAAACATCTTGAATCTTCAGTATTGTAGAATAGTATTATTTTCGTAATTACTAAAACAACGAATACTTTATTGCAGAACAAGGCAAACCTCTTTCTAAGAAGATAATATTCAAATTACTATTGAAATATTCACCCATTTTTATTTATCAGCGAGCACAAGGCCTATTTTGCATAATCGGTTTATTTTAAAATAAACTGTCCCTCTGAGGCGGTTGGTCGCCGATCCTAAACCGGTTGAAGAATTACCCTTATCCTCTTCAACTCTCGGGTACGTCCTACAAACGATGAACATTATTAGGTTTTATACGATATCCCCGATATTGCTATTTTATTTGACAGAACAATGATAGCGCATTTAATTCAATGACGTATTTAATATAGTTGAATATATCCGGTATCATATTATGTAAAATAATACAGTAGGTAAGCATATTATTAAAAATATTAGTAACAAAATTTGACTAAATTTGTAATGATAATTTACAATTTTGAATTAGTTTAAGAAATTAAGCTATAAATAACTTAATTACCAATACAATAATTTTAGGAAATATACGAAAGTTACATTTATAATCGTTTGATGCTTGACATTTAAAATAAAACAGTTACATAAATATATTTAGAATATGTAAATTATTTTGAGATTACTCATTTTATAATGTCCTTCTTATATAATACAAAATAAAAAGAAACAATATTTAGTGTGGGTATATTTATTAACTCAAAGTGTGTAATAATATTTCATAGATTATTAAGTAGATGTTCCACTCTTAATAAAAAAACCGATTTAGTTTTCTTTATTTTTATAATGTAAAACGTAAGCATGGTCATTTGACTTCACATTTGACACCGCATAATTCTTTAGACATATTTATGTGCTTCTACACCAATAAAATTCTTAAAATTACAACCATTCGATGAATAGCAAAAGAAAAAAAATACATGATGCCATAAAGTAAATATGTCGAATTAGACAGCCCAGAAATGGAAAATCGTATCCACCTAAGCATCTTATGCTAATTACGCACTACACAAAACGCTCTAAGACATTCGACCCGTGTTCACATTACGACTTATTCGAATTTCAAATTTACAGATGCGTAGGCGCAGAAGAATTTGGTTGTATTTAAAAAGATTAAAATCAGTATCAGACTTGTGTAGGAAGGCTTAGATTTATTGTTGTTTCTAATACAAATTTCGCCGTTTATATCGAAGTCGCTAGCTAATTAGACCTAAGGGAAACCGTTAGCACACTTTGAGGATAAGTGACTAAATCACACCGACAGGTAGAGTCGCTCAGTTAATTGGGCATAACGCTCAAAAGTGACATTTAGCATCTACTTATATAACGCTGTCAATTAAAACTAAAAAATAGCTGCCATTAAGCATCAGATATCTAAAATTAAATAATGAAGTTTCCCCAACATTCTGAATTATATTATAATATGAAGATGAAATTCTTATTAAAAAAGTTCCAAAAAAACTGCATCGGCCATACCTGTTCCGCCATTTACGTATCAAAATATAAGGGTGGGTATACATAGCGAGCACAGCTGCCCGCCTGTTAACTGACAGCTTTTAGATTAGGACCCCTTCCACCGGCCGCGCCCCCATATTGAGTGTTGCGCCGTTCTTAATTAGTAACGGTTACCAAATCGCGCCTTTAGTACTTTGCTTTATAAAAATACTTTTTTTTGTATATCATTTAAAAATATATATAAGAACATTAAAAAATCACATGCAACAACAAACACTAAAATAAAAATAAAACCGTTTTATTTTACGCTATTGGTAGTTTGTTAAATATTTATAGCAATAAATCGGTTTAATATTGAGTTACAAGTAACAAGAACATTCGGACTTTGAGAAATCTTTCATCTCGTCGGCATCGTTGCAGTTATTCATTGTTGTATGATTTGTTCTTTTTTATTTGGTTACGGGCGCGCCGCTCGTCCAGCACTAGTTTCTTGGCCCAACCCTAATTTTAATGGCTGCTCACCGTCACATCCGGGTAAGCTCGTATGGAGGAGTGCTCTTTAAAAACATAATGAACATACATGTTTTATAACCAAAAACATATTTATTTAATTAAAATTGTCAATATTAAAAAATATATATATTAAAAATTAAAATTAAAGTACAAATTATCATGTTCATTTTTCAGATTATATCATAAATTTTCGAACCTCAATACAAGTAGTACACAATTTATTATGCACTAAATGGACCTCAGTGGAACAGGTAGCGCAAAGTGTTAATCGTTTATTTTTTGCTTTTCATTATAATGATCAATGAACATGCAATACGAAGCTTGTATCCAGTTTTTAGAAATATCTAGCTAGTCTCAGTACGTGTCAATGCGAATTATAACACTAGAAGCGTAGCTAATTGCCGTAATTAAAGTGCAATAAATCAGTCATTTATGGCCTGGCTATGCTTCATCGTTATTCCTTTTTGCCCACCTCTAAGGGGTTAAATAAAATGTATTGAATGCTAAAAAATATTTTGAATACTTTATATTTTCTACGGTTTTGTATCCGTATTTTGAATAATATTTACAATAAGATTTTAAATATTTATAAAAGTCAGTAGTTAAGTGTTATTTTAATAAATGTCGTTTATTTTAAACGCAAAAGCAAATTACTAATATAGTTTTGAAATTTCAAAGATATCTAGGATAACATACAGATTGGTCATAACTCACTTGAGATTTATTGTGTGCTTTATATGCATAAATTATTATTATTACGCGCAAAGGTAATAATATTTATAAATTATTATCTTTTCAATTACACAGCCAGTAAAACATATGCGGTACTTAAATAAACCACTTAAACGCAAAGCACAGTCGAATATCTGTACTGAAGATAGCCTTTAAATTAATTTATCCACTCGGCTCGGTCCCGCGCTATGTATTAATACAAAGTATAAGCAATTGATGCACTTATGGGCAACCCTTCCGCGCAAGCTGATGCATGAATTACGAGTGTGTCGGACTGCCTCGCCCGTGTCGGATCGATAGACGCTTTTTGTTATATACAACCCGTAATTGCTGAAAAGTTTTCACGCCGTAGCGCCGGTCACGCGTATTTTATTACTATGAAATTGAATTATTTATGACGTCATGCACGACGGAGCGACCATTGTACGCGGGACGCTACCGCTGAATTTTAATATTAAAATTATGTGTTTTCAGTACCCGCAGAATTGCAAGATTAGTATCGGGGTTGCGCGCTCGTCACAAAATGACGTATCTGGAGGCTTAATGCGTCCGCTCTAAGCCTGCCTGGAGATTAATGTATATCCAATCCCGGTCGCCTAATCCCGCTCCTGCCCGGGTCAATCCGAGCCCGGAAAAGGTTTTCCCGGTTATTTTCCGTGGAACTTTTAATCCCGCCGAATACCGACATACATCATAGAGGATTAAGAGGTTTAAATTGGAAGTTACCGACGTCCGAAATAAATTTAAATCGGCCGGCAGTCTGTATTGTGATATCCGTGCCGATGCTAAATGGGAACCGATATTATCCAGCAAGTAAATCTTGCGGTAGGCTTTAGCTAAGCGTGGCGGTTAATTCAATATGTACGATACTCATAATATTATATACATTGTTGTTTTCACTAAACTGTATCATATATCAATTAAAGTAATATCAGATAGAGTGAGAATGAATGAATCAATGCTGAATATTGTAAATGAAGTTAATTTAATACATACTACTTGTTTTTCAAAAAGTAACGTCCATTTGTAACGTTGCAACCCTATAGTAGCGAAATGAAATTAAAAGGTATCAATAAGGGCTCACTAAATCATACGAAATCTCTGGTTCGGCGAATCCCCGACCCTCTGGAGTGGACTTCGGTAACACCTGACCAAAAGTTGATTTATAGTACGGATCGATATTAATATCATATTGCATGCGCATATTTAAATATACTTATTGCTTTTGTGTAAGCAAAATATTTTTTGAATTCATACGTAAACAAAACTTTAACAACTTAGATAACTTAGACTTTTACCTTAGACCTTTTAAGAATGAAGCAAACTTTATCTAACCAAGTTCAGGACACGAAACACGCTTATAAGACTTAGTATATGTTAAATTTGAATCAATATTCACACGTATTGTGTGCACTCCAAAATTTCAAGTAAGCCTCGATATCTTCAAGCTTAAGTGAAAAATATAATTGATATTTTAAAGTTGGTTCACAATTAAAAGTACTTTTTGAAATATTACATTGACTGTAATTAAAAAATCTTAAATTTCAAAGACTTCACCTACTTAGAACGACAAATTCGCAATTATTCTAGGAATAAAAACTTAAAGAATAATTTACTTCTAAACGGTTGATGAAATGCATCATAATCATTTCTTACTTATAGATAATAAGACGATTAACCACGGTCCGTTACTTACGATACTTATGATTGAAATAAAGGAATTCTACCTCCTTACATCATATATTCTCTATTCTATTCTATTCATTTGTACTAATTAACGATGGTTTTTGCTTTTGTCTTTGCTCGTGCTGGGCTCTATTTTATTACTGGTGAACGAACTTTCATTTGTAATTATACCGTTTTATTTATTTTTATTTTATTACATTTTAAATTTTGTTTCATTTCTTTAAATTTTCACTTTCATATCATATTTTGTTCTTCCTCTTATTTATTTGAATTACTTTTTTAGCGCTTTATTATTGCATAATAATTATTGAAAAAAAATATTAGCTACTGTAAAATTATTGTTAAATTACAAGTTTACATTTACATGAAATTAATAAAGCATATTAAATATTCAGAGCTAGACTAAATGAGTTTATAACTCATTTATGAGCGTTCTCGTTTGTTCAGAAGTTATTTGGACGCTTACATTATTGTCACACTAGCGATTGGTCCGTGGCTTTGCCTGCATAAACTACACAACTAAACTATTAGCGTGCCCGCCCGCCCGCGTTCTCACTTATATTACACACTTTGCTTAAAATAATAATTTAAATGGTTCTAACATTTTTATTTATATCTGGGCGAATTGAAATGAAATAAAACACTAATTGTTAATTTAACACAGTAGTCAATCATGCATTTAAAGCAGTTAAATCGCTTCTGAGGTTAGCGTGCACAAACGCAAACACAGATATTATTACCTTATCTCTTATATCTATAGGTCTTACGACCAACAGAAAAGTTAGTTACGTAGTAAAAAAATATTATTTTGGGTTGTAATATATCGATTAATGCCCTTAATAACATTTTTTTTATATATTTTTTCATGTACAGGCAGCGATCAGTTACATTTTTGTCATATGTATATATATGTCATATGGATATAGATGATTGTTTTTTTTATTTTAGACGCTATGTCATATTATTATGTAATTATTAAAAACGGTTAACAGCAAAGCTGGAGTTCTATTTTTGATATAAAAAAAAATAGTAAATATAATATTTAAACTATAACATTTCAAAGCAGGGAACGGAGTGTGACTGTCTGCCTTGTTAAGCGTGATATTGAAAATTTTATTTTCTAAGTTGTATGACATTCATCCTTGATATGCTATTTAAAAAGTTATTTTAAAACAAAAAATAAAGTAACTACTATAGATATTTAAAACATGAAATATTTAAAATCGATCTAACTAATATAACAGCAATACCATTAGACTTTGGGTTAATGGCCTTTTACGTTATATGTGAAGCAAGTGGTAATTCCAAATTAAACGGTATCTAAGAAATTAATCAAGGATTAAGTTGAGAACGCTGTAGACGTTCAAGAGAAGGGTTGTGAAGAGGGGTGATAACGACGAATTGGTTTCCTAATTTTTCCTATGGGTTGGTACTTGTCTTATATTAGCATATTCAGTAGGTATATTGCTATGAACATTAATTAAATAGTAGTATCAATGTAATTTTGCATTAATTATTTTTTACAATTGATAATTATCGAAAAAAAACATGAACGATCAAGAAACTACTTTACACACTTGTTTAAATGTTATATAGGCACACTTTGTAAAATTTGTAAAATTATATTAAAAAACCTGTTTTAATTTATGTAAATTAAAACAGGTTTTTGTATAAGATACTTGTATATATATTATAAATTCATCAGCTTATTGACAATTTACATCTCTGTGTATTTTTTTAATTTTCATTAAATTATAGAATTTATTTTGAAAATACTGCAGGTACTGAAACATACTACTTTTAATACGAATACCGTATAAATAGTTCCTAAATTACTCTTTAAATATACCATTTACATGCGTATTTAAAAAAGTAAAGTATTTGTTCTTTATTTTCCATTATATTCTCTTCCCTTCAATAATGAGTTACTAATACAGCCAAAATTGATCGTAGAAAACTGAAATTTGTATCAGCATTTTAGTTTTTCTACAGTAGAAGGAACTTGAAGGAAAAAAAATACCGATACCAAGAAAAATTAAGATTGTACGTTTTAAAGAACGCTACAATATTTTGTTAATCGACTTAGTACTTACTTGGTTCGTAAGGGACTGATTTATAACCACTATATAGAATAACTGAACACAAATTTTACTTGGACGTATGAAATATATTTACGAATGTACGAAACGTTTCCAAAATATTCTACAAACTAATTATACGAAGCGATTGTTACAATTGTTATTTATAATACGAATTCTTACTACAACTTTGGGCATAAATATTTTTAGCTAGATTAATTGAAAACATTCCTAAAAGACCCCTTGACCGGTAAAGGGTCGAATAAGCCGCTGTGTTACATTATAGCCTTTTACAATTCTGCTTTGAAATTACTCAGTAATTAACACTATTTGTGATTAAATTACATTTGTATATATTATAGATAATATTGTAAGGCCATCGTGGCGTAGTGTGACAGCGACCGACTGCTAATGAGATTGGTTGCTGGTTCGATTTCCATCCAGATGTAATGATCATGTTTAAACTATTAAACTATTTTCTTTTCTCCGCACTGGTAAGAGACAACGCGGCGTTGAGTTCCGCCACTCAACACACGTTCTCTCGAATTCTGATACTAGGTTACTTCTGACTACCCTGCTATGCTGGAAATAGCGAAAGTTGCAAAATAATAATATAATTCACAAGCTTATAAATAAACTAAAATAGTATAAGATTAAGAAAATTAGTTATGGGAAATTGCCACATTACGTAAGTAGATATTTAAAAATAATTTAAAAAAGACAAGAAAATTGAGGGAATGATTAGTTAGTTATGTATTTTATTTATATGGCTTACTATGAAATATTATTGAAGTTTGTTCAATAATGTAATGGAAACCGTACAGAAATAAAGAATAGGTACATACTTATTACGACGTCACGTTTACTTTCTCTCATTTTTAGTACAAAATTTAAAGGTCGTTCACCTCATTTATTTAATTAAACATTACTATTCTCAGCTAGTTCCACGGAAACACGCAGCTATTATGCGTTTATTTATCAAAATAATAGTATGTGTATTATATGGATAAATTAAATGGGCCCACAATCTTACCTATAATCTGGGAACAAGGGCAAATATCTATTGTCATCGCCAGTTTAGTTTGCCTTTAATTACATAGGCGGTTTAACCTGACCTGATAAAGAAGAAGAATGCATTTATCTCTAACCTCAACTTCACTAACGAATAAATATTTAATTAATATATAACTACACTAGATGGGTGGGCCGCCATTGCGATAATTGCGTCAATACGTCAATAACGGCTATGAATTATTAATGTTCTTCTGTTCGTGTTATGATAAACATTCGTATAATCGTCGAGAAATGTGCACCGATCATATTAAATAGTACAAATTTATTAATATTCTTCAATTTACTTTTAAAGGGAAATAATTTCTTTTCTATAGTTCATCTACTCGTCAATAGATGTCACTATTTTAAATATGAACAATATAAGAAAACGCCGATTAATATCAAAAGGTTGATATATTATAATTTTATTACCCATAAAATCTTAATTGATTCATCAATATAAATAGAAACAGAGAGGCCTTAGTAATAAAAGTGGCTGTTAATCATATTATACAAGATTGAGATAGCGACAAATGTCCGCAGTTCAATACGACGCCACTAGAGGGCGTGATTTATGTTAAGCTTGATACGCTAAACCTTAATGGTGCTATAGCTGTTGGTTATTTAAGAGCATTATTACTAACGATTTAAAAGTTAGTAAGAAGTTTACGTTGCTACTTATTTTTGTCTCACATTGAAACAATATTTTTATTTCATAATATATTCTATTATTAAATATAATACTATAGTAATAGTATTTACATACACATAAATATCTACATAACAAAACCAAAGTAAAAAGATTTAATATTCATTTAAATTTAATTAATTGCCATTCCATTTTTTAACTAAAACAAAAACAAATTACTATTTACCTACTCAATACACTTCTCATGTGACGACTATACGCAGTTAACAGCGCACATTGAACATATTTCGTGGTATTTCTTAATAACAATAAGCGCAGGGGTAACGCACCCCTAAAAATTAAAAATGGCCGCCAGAGAAGCACTCTCGATTGGAGGCCATAACTCATGCCGCCGCCGGCAGGGCTGTGCGTCATTTGTCTATGTCACCCCCACCCCCTTCGAGAACGCTCGGGAAGAAAGGGAACAACTGATCTATTGCGAATACAATGCTTGACCGGATGTTTAGCGATTCTGACTGAATTACACAACAATAATTCATTAAGATACGTAGTTTATAGGAATACCATTAAATGAGAAAAAATAATGTCAAACAGGTAATTTTTCGTTCGAAAAGTAAAGTAAAGGTGCTCTTGCTTACTAGACAGGATAAACGAAGATATTTAAAGAAAAGAAATTCACCTACCAACAATTTAAAGCTACTATACCTACTAAAAACTAGGCGGCGTATTTGCGGTATAAATTTAGTTCTAAAAAAATATTGGCACTTAAAAAAATTACACATAATTTAGGCTACATTAGCTCAAAACATCACAGATCAAAACTGTATATAAGTAAATAATTGTTATAAACGTCAAGTAATAACTCAATAAGTAATATAGGCACTATGTGTGCGCTAATACAAAATCTGTTACTATTCAACTACATAAATGTGCCTCATATTTTATGCCATACAGTCGCTAACTGTTTTCAACTTATAATTACTATGCGATATAATAAATTATGAGCATTGACTTATTGACTTTCATTTGACATATTCTCGTCGCATATTTCTACGTAGGTATCTACTTGCTATCGTCGTGATAAGACATACGAGTTATATTTTACACCTAATTAGTTTTTCTATGTCACCTAAACATAAGTAATCTTAGTCTATGTTTATGAATACACCAAGCTATATATTAGAGGGACTGGTTTAACCTCCGATTACATTTCTATTAAAAAACAAAATTAAAAAGTTATTCTAATAGCCCAGTATTGTAAGCTTGGATCCTTGGTTGGGGCAATAAGGCGTAGAATAGATGTTTTTTTTCGATTTCACAAGAAAATAGAGTTGTGGTGACTTCGCGTGATAGCGGGCAGTATCGGAACGCAACGCACGCACAAAAACAAAATTATTTAATAAACCAGGTTACGTGAATGTTTTGATTTTTCCCAAAAATAAGAAGAAATAAGTAAAATTATTCGACACAGTCTTGTATTTTTTTGTCGAAATACTAACACCACTTGTACAAAATTTAAATGCTATGTTAATGCTTTAAGTTTTATTAGTAAGGAATATTTTTATGCAATTTTACGCATGGTACCTATTTTTATTACATAGTGCGTTCATTACACACACACAAACACACAATAAATGTTTCAATAGTTACGTATATGTGTTTGTCCATTTAAACATATATTTTTCTTTTTAACACTTAAGATTAGGATTCCCGTCAGTACAGTTTAAAATATTTAGTAAAATTTTAATTAAATAAAGAGAAAAAAAATATTAAAAATTTCCTTGAAGTGAATTCCAGAGTTGAATTATTGCTGTGGCTACAAGTCACAGGGCATTGAAATGTATCCGTCTTTTACGTGTAATTCAGTAGTCGTTAAATGTAACAAGATAATAATATGTAAGTCGTTTAATATAATAAAGTGGACAAAATATTATTTAAACTAGTTTTTAATGGTCACAACGTAACTACTAAGAACTATCGCGTGGGAACCGCCGGTAGTCGCGTTTCGAGGAAGGCTGATGTGACTTTTGTATATGATCTGGAATTTCATGTTTTTACTTATATCAAGCTTTAAAATCTAAAACTATGCTAAGACACATAGAAACAGAGACCTCGAACCAGCGTCATGTGTTTTGACTTTAATTTGATTTATTTAATGATAAAAGTCCGTCATTGTTTATATTGAGTGAACTTATGAACTAAGAAGTGACCTATCGTTATTCATTTTCCACTTGCTGCCAATTTTATGATACCGTGTAATAGGTTGCGTAACTTAACGCCACATTTTGTGTCTATTATAATATATCCGGAAATAATATTTAACTATTTAATGAAATTTATATTTTTCTCTAGCGAGTTTCAAACTCATAGGTTTCAAACTCGTTTATTCTTTCACAATTACACCATCCCAGGATATCATGTTTAGTTAGCAATTAAAAATCGGGATTAGAAAACTTTACATAATATTTAAATTAACTTTAACAATCGTAAGTACCAGAAAGCTTGCCTGTATTCAAGCACACAGCTTTTATTTCTATTAAGTCCAACAAAAGTTGACCAAAAATAAATCACTGACGACAACTCTATCTTTGAAATAACAAAGCATTCGCATTCGCAATGATTATTATCTCTAAAACAAACTTAATGCATTTACGGCTAGTAGCGACACGGTCTAGAGACATTTTACTAACCTACCAATTAAATAGTGCATCTATTTTCATACTTACGACCAGGGCTTAACGTTCAATTCTAGACGTTTCACTTGCATTATTACATATGAGAGTATGCCATTTTAAATTTGCGTTTGTGTAGAGCTTTATAATTATACACATAAGTTCTATAATTGGGTGATTTTTGTTTGCTTTATGTGTTTTATTAAATAGTAAGAGCCGGTCGTGATCAAGGATCGTGATTGCAACACCGCGCTGCGTGCCCTTTGGACACGGGTTCCGCAGCCGTGAAAAATCACTTGAACATATGCTGGATGCTTTCCACTGCGATGTTCTAATCTAGCCAAGGCGGTTACTTTATTTACGTAAATAGTAATCATAAGGTGTTGTTTTTAAATTTTAGTATCTACATGTCACATAGAATTATTTTTAACTGCAAATAAAATAAACTTGTTCTTTTTATATGCAGTGTGCTTTTTTATATATATTTTTTTACCTATTACGCATTTTTGCGCAGTTTCATTTCACGTATTTAATATTGACAATAAAGTTCATTCTAATAACAATAATAATTTGTAGTTCATTCAGACGTACTGTATAATAAAATAAAATAAAAATATCGTCTATCAATAGAAAGAAACCAATAATTAAACAAAATATTAAAATAAGCGACGTAAGCAAAAACGATTTGGTATATAATACGTAATATAAACAAACACGTGGCTATTCTAGGGCTTTCACCATAAACTTTTACTATCAATAATCATTTCCTAAACTTCTTTACGTAAAATATTTCTAATTATATATAAAATGGTCATAATATAATGCGATATCATGGATAATTTTGCTGACAGCTTAATACCGTGCGTAGTACGTTTTGATGGTATCGATACTGTCAATAGCTTTACTTAACATTCGAACACCGAAGTGCGACGAGTAAGGCGCACAAGGGATCATAAAACATTATGGCTCTATTCTATTCGATACGTGATAACTCCTGGAGCAATCGGTGAATTTTAATGTAGGGCTCCGTGGTGCTAGTGTCACATCGCTTAGCTTCCGGGAAGTGTAGGAATGACGATTCCGAAAATTTTTGTGCTGTGCAAAGTATGTATATTGCAAATATTTAAAATTTAACATAAAATGTTTGTAAAAATAATGTTATATCTCTAGATGAAATTTATAATCACTTATATTTATAAGTGAATACTAATAAGAAATATAATCTAATACAATAGAGTTGTGTATATTAAAAAACATCGATTAGTATATACTAATCCTGGCACGTATAGTTTCATTAAAAGTTATTTAAAATACTACCCTATTTAAAAAACCAAACCTTTTAAAGGGTATATATCTATTGCGGTATATGTGGAACTCAACCACAGGAATTAAAAGATTTTAATGGAATTCGAACCAGCAAATATCTCTCACAGTTAAGCAACTGCACACCGCACCAGCGTTATAAAATGAGTCACTGTTTATAAATGACATGGTAAAAGATCTTAATAGAAATAATAGCTTTCAATGCGTTATATAAGAGTTTAAAATTTTGTTTTTCAATACGTTATATTATCATTTTTTAGAAATTATGCAAGAAAGGGGTGATATTTTGTTAGATATTTAAAATAAATAAGCCTTTCAAGTATTATAGAAGGTCTAGTTTTTTTATTACTATTATTACAGTTTCACGCGTTTTCCCGAATAGCAGGGTGTCCAAACACTCTATACTCCAATTTCTGCCTGAAATCGAGATAATGCGTGTTAAGTGACGGACAACTACACGGCAACTCTGGTGCGTAACTCAACGCTTTACTTTATCTTAAGCACTAGTGCGGAGAAAATAAAATATTTTAAATATCATTATTCCCCTGAGTGGAAATTGAACCTATAAACAATAGCGTTTACAGGCACTGTCCCACTGCGCCACAATGGTGTCTAGTTTTTTAGTTAGAAAATTTATAGACTTTTAATCTAATAATAATATTGCATTAAAAAGTAACATTTCATACTTCAACAGAATAAGAATCCTTTTATAGTATAATTATAGGTAAATGTACAATTTGTAAGTTTCTAATAAATAGTGCTTCCTGTAGTGTGACATTTTGAGGTAAAGCTATATTTTTTATGCGATTAGAAGTCTATTTACGGTTTATTTTATAAGGTGTCAACAAATGATCACTTGAATACATAATTAATTGTAGAAAGTACATTGGAAATTTTTGAATAAACGGTAAAAATGTATGTTTTATTCATATTATGTACATTATATGCCGACATAATATATGGATATGTGTATTTGTTTGAGAAACAAATTGAGAATATCGTTTATGCTCAATTAATTATAATAAAAAAATAAAATGTATGTAGTTCTTTTTTGCTTAGTTGTAGTCTTATAGGAAATTAGCTTTATAATTTGTTGGCCATTTAAAATTTAAATGTCGGTTAAAAGTAGTAATTTATTATTTATTTATAAAATATAAATATATAAACACACAGGTAACAAACTTAGGAAAATAAATTTTATAGTCAACACATTATGATTATAGTGTCCAACTTTATTAGGCTAATAAATAAAAAAAATGAGTCTTAGCGGCAGTCTTAGCGGAAGTCTTAGCGGAAGTCTTAGCGGAAGTCTTAGGAAGTCTAGTAGACAGTCCACATATTATCTGATAATGAGCGAAACATAGAAAACAGAGTATTACTTAATAAATGGCATATCTCGCAAATTTGAAAGATTTCTAAACACTTATTAATCAAGAAAATATATTAATTAATATATTTGAACTACTTAAGCACTGGTACTTTTGTTTCATAGTTTTATAAAGCTCTACATTCCAGCATGTTATTGAATAGTGGATAAGTATTCATATAAATGTCTATCACGTGTCACCTTATTGTTTGATTATTAACGGCTATATTATTAAAATATTGATGCCGCTAATGGATACAAACAACCGAAATTGTTTAACTTACTAACAAATCCAAGTATCTACTAAATGAGGTCAGTGTGACTGACCGCCAAGCCCTGAAGTTCAATATTTCTTTTATTTATAAACTAAGCGAAAAATCTTATGTAATTATATATTTCATTTAAAATACACATATGTGTGTTCATCCTATATGAGAAACAAAATATGAGTAAATTGGACAGCTCGTTTTTATACGAATACTGAAATTTTATTTCAATTTCCAAATTGGCCTAACATTTAAAATAGGTGTTTTTTTAGTTACTTAGGTTATACGCTTTTTGTTTACATATATGTAATATTAATTAATATAACTTCTAGAAGAAATTTGTAGCGCCGTAGGACAGCGTCTTAAAGTATACGCGATAGTTGAAGGTTCGATTCCCGCTCGGAGGAATGATTATATATATTTTTTCTACTCTCTAGTGACAAGACAATGCCTCCATTTGAGGGCGGAAAGCTTAGAATGGAGTCTTTACACTTGGTTCTTTCTAACTATTGAATGTCTGGAATAAACTCGTAATAACAAGATGAAATATTCGAGTCTATTTAATCAATTAAATACTGTGTTTATTCTTCCTATTTTTCCAAAATAACCTTTCTCGCTGACTATTTATTGTACATAATTTAAATTGTTTAATTTTTCAAGTTTTACACTACAGTATTTAAAATATTATTTTGGTATATTTTGGTATTATATATACTTTAATTTCTGTTAAAAATCAAATAATTACTACATAACGTATATTATAAAACACTGTACATAAATATAATTTATCCATGCATCCTTCTAAATGCATTGCAAATTAAGAATTTATTTAGACTTAGCAAAAAGAGAATACTTTGCTAGGATTAATAACCATATACGCGATATTAGTACAATTGGGACATACATAGTTAATCATTCGTTAGCATACCAATCTGCATGTGTAACGTGGACTGATGGCCAAAGGCAATTAATAATTTCGACACTGTCTGATTAACATTTATATCAGCGTTTGGCAAAGCGACGCCGTGGGCGACCGTGGGGGAGTGACGATGATTGATTGCGAGTATGCAGAGATGTCGCCAAATATTTACAAAATAAATAACGTACGATAAATTCTGTTGTATTTCGGATGTTTAATTCAAAAGCTTATGTTTTAAGTTTTTATATAATAATTTATTTTCATTTTTTTCTATATATTTATATTGTTATTTATTTCTTTATATATTATTTGATTGATATTGACAATAAAATCACCTTAATTTTTGAACATTTTTTAAAGTGTTATTCGCACACTTAGGAAATTGATAAAGACATATTTAGAAAATGTAATAATTTCGACGTAGCTGGATGTAGAACGCATGGCTTAGCGGTCGGAGTGCTTGAATGTTTATTAAGAGGCGCAGGTCGAAATTCCGCTGCGTTAAATATGTATTTTTCAAAATTTACTAAATAAGCATCTCTACGCTTTTTTTCACATCAGGGTAGGCAAATAGAATCTAGTGCTAAAAGTAGCTTTTCAGCCGATTTCAAAGTCAATGATGCGCTTTATTTTTCCAAAGCTGAAAAATGAAAAACTTATATGTAATCATGCTTCCGATTGGTGATCGAAACCGCGTCTTTTGCGCTACAGCCAGAGGCTGTCCAATTACACCACAATGGCCATATTAACAAAATTATAATTCTATCTTTTAAATCTTCTATCTATAGCTTTCGCTAGTAACTGAGCCGTTAACAAACATATACCTACAATTGAGTATGTGCTCAATATATATATATGTAAGTATATGTTGTAGGTACTTAAACATTGAAATGTAAAATAACACTGTCTATACCTACATTAAGCACATTTCTTAAAAAAATAATATTTTTTCCTTTGAATATTAGCATAAAAAATAAATTTGAGAAATTCATCGAATTTATTATAACCTGTAATAACTTAAGTACCTAATGGTATGTAGATCGAATCAGTGATGATAAAAAGAGATACGTTTCTCGATTATTCAGCTTTCACTCTAATATTAATATAAATAAGATGAAAATGTTTAAAAATGTTTTACAAGCATTGTTTTAGAGCCCTTGTTAAGGGAGCTATGCCCTTAAAATACTTATTCCCTGCCTATGACTGGTAAGAACCAGTTCTAGCTCACATAAAAATTTGACTTCGATCCTATATAAAACAACCGCTGCTCTATCTTAAATTCAACTCCAGCTACGACATCAAGTACATTACGTACAAGTGACACGTCTAAATTACGCCTCTGTAACGTTTATTCATAAGTATGTCACTAATGATTGGCAACTGTCTTGAGAAAAATAAAATTGTTTTGTAAAAATATCGACGTTGTAAATTGAATTCTAACCAATTAAATAAATATCTAAATATAATATTATTTTTGTTTTCTTGACAAAAATAATATTTTACAGTATGAGTATTGAGGTGTTATATCAACATTTAGTTGAAACGAATGACTGAACATTAAAGAAAATTAATTAATTGTTTTTAAAGTAGTATTAGCGCAGGTTTATCTATATAATGTCAATTAAATGATAATAAATGCCTGTAAGTAAAACTACTATGTAAGTACTCAATAAAAATAGAGTTAAAGTATCTACTAAATATTTCAGTACAATCTTCAAGTATTTATAAATTCGATTACACTTCATAAATACCCGCTTAATCACCCGCTGGTCTTATGCATTTATATAAAAATTTAAGAAAACTATTCTATAATTGAATACTCCCCACAGAGTTTATTACACAAATAAAAATCGAAAGATTACTAAACGAAGTCGCTTAGTAATATTATTAAATAATACAATATACTGTTAATATTACTTATACTTAGTTTTAGCGAGTCAAAAATTTCGAATTCAACGATATCTATTTAAGTTGTAGGTCAGAGTAAAAAAAAATGTTCACTTTTGAAGTAAGTAAGCTTAACAAGTATGTAAATACCAATTTTTTTATAAAATGAAATATGAATTAAATTTACGTAACTCAAAGTTTTGGTATTGAAAATGAGGCTTAGCATTAGGTATATAAAGGTACTTTTGTTTTATTGTTACATAAAGTTAAGATTTTTTCCATCTTGGACTAATTCTCTAAAACTAAAAAGTTTTAAACAATTTCATTTAATCAATATTTATATAAAAATATTATTTTGTTCGTTATAGATTGTTGCAAATATTGTAAAATACCTACATTAATGCGTATCATACGCCAGTGGATCCAAAGAGGGCAACGCAGGACAAGAATTTACATAATTGTAAATACTTTCAAATAAGGCAATTATTGATGTTCTAAAAAATATGACGGGAATTATCCTAAAGAAATTTCAATCTATAATAATGATTGATTGGTAATAAAAGATTAACCTTCCTTTATTCTCTGTGGCAGTAAAAAGATCAAAAGCCGATTGTTGAAGAGTAACGCTTCATTTAACTAAACAATAATGTGTTTTTATATTATTGCTAATCATTAAATATGTTTAGCAGAATTTTAACCTAAGAAATAATTATTCGGCAAAAAATATATATACTTCCTAAGAGCCGACACTAACAGAAGCAAAGCTATTGTAATTTTTTTTCGACAAATGATAGTTCTACCTACTTATTGGACGGTAACGAGCCTTCTCATTTACTTGTGCAGATCTAAATACAGTGTGACTACATTGAAATAAAAGTGAAATCCGCATTCGAATTCCGAAATGAAAAATATCACACACTGGACTAATTTACCAATCCGTTATTCCACGAGTCTAATAACTCATGTTACATCGAAATAATTTCAAAATCCCCGGTCACACCTTCAAATGATTCGTGATCGACACACGCGAACCTTTTTCATCAATTTGTCGTACACATTGATATGCGAAATGTCGTCGCAATTCGCACGTAGCATACATATTATTAAAAATCGCCGCGGTAGGTGACCGGGGTGTACTCCGCTTTAATTGTATAGATTTAGCGTCACACACCGACTCTTAATTGTCTAATTTGTAGCGAAAACAAGGCATCGTTGCGGATGAATATATTACTATGGTATGCAAGGACTTTCTTTTGGAGCGGGAAATAAACAAGCATCGTAGAGCATAGTAATCAGGAATTTGATTTAGACCTTGTTTCAAAGGTGACCCCTTTATCTATGTGGCGTGTACATAAATCGGTTATAAGCTTATTCAATTTGTACGCTTAGCAAGCTTAGCGTTGAGTATATAGCCTTCAATTTATTGTAACGGCGAAGAAAACTATTCTCTGGACATGAATAAAATTCGTAAACAAACGGTTCAACGATTTGATGGAATCCGTTAGGAGTATAGTAGTTTCATTATTGCATTAAAAAAACCATTTTTATTGTCAAGAAACTGTTAAAATAAATAAATTCAAACTTTTTATAGTAAATTAAATAATAATTGTAACTTATATCTCAAATTAACTAAAAACCTATGTTATATTTTATCTACGAATGTACCTAACTTCATATATGTCGTGTTTTATTTATAACCCTCATCGTGACATACACGCGTTACAGTTGCAGTCTACTGAAGGAATAGCTATGGATTCGAATTTCTCTACTTAAATATCACATAATATAGTATTATGCACTTACATATTTCTTGTGTCTACTAAGCAAAGCTCGGCTAAGTTCCGTCCATGTAATATGTGAAAGGTTGTCTATCCTTTGTCCGCTATTTAGTATCACTATTACATATTACAGATATTTTCTGAAAATACTCAGAACTACAAAAAAATCTTAATAATCGTATTTTAATTTTTTGGATATTTTTCATAATTTAAGAGGTTATGTCTACTATCCTATCTATATTGAGTGAAAAGTAATAAAACTATTGATTGTATGCCATTCAGTTGGATCTAGAATTGGTATTCTTTGTATGATTAAAGCACCAATGTACATAACGTTGAAACATGCGGGTGGGCCTTTCTTGATACCTAACATCGTAAACCTAGCATGGACACTGAATACGAATCTTGGGTGAATACACTAAGCGTACTAATTAAAATGAATGACTCATTAGCGAATTTTTGACTATTGTAAGCGAAACATACCTTTGTTTTTCTTTTAGAATAATATAATAAAGATGTATTAATATTTATAAAATTACTAAAATTACTAATTACATAACTTTTGCTTTTAGCTTAAAATTCCTAGTTACTTAAGCGTTTCTATTTATTAATATTCTAAGGTATGTGTGGAATTACATTGTTACATTTATTAACAAAAGTGTCAAATTATAAACGCTAGCTGATAACTGCTTAATTATTTTGTTTAATTAGTTAAGTACAAATTTTTGTTTGAATTCCTTTAACGGATAGGCAGTTATTTTTAAATATATACTCCCTTATTCTTGTAAGTTTTATATTAGATATACCTATTTATAAAATCTTTTACCCATTTAAAGCCTGTAATGATGTGTTTTGTTCTGTTGTTTTATATAGGTATCCTTTTTAAATTAATTTCTTCAGATATGTTTAATGAAAAGTCAATAGATTATCTTCCATGCTATTGATAAAAACTAAATTATTGAGTTAGATTTTTCAAAGTTCCTACCTAAACTAAATTCTTATAAAAATCGTTTACTTCTTCGTCTTGTTCTCTCCTAGTAGTAGTTTTTTTTATATATTTAAATTATACTTAAGTATACTCACCAGTTTCAGTTATTGTTATCAATAATCGCATTTTCTTAAAAATTACACCTGCAAATAAACGATAGTAATTAAAACACAGTTAATCCGATAAAGTACTAACTAATTTAAAAGCAGTAGGTATATCGTGAAAAACGTTTTAAGTTATAAATAATGTAAATTAAATGTCATCTGATAAAAGTTATTACGATTACAATTTAAACTGGACACTGGCCGTTTCCGGTTCACTATCAATAACCCACCTTTCTTTAAGGTTCTGTATAATTACCGTTTATAATACGTCGCTCGAATATAAATAAGTGTAAGTGCCATAATTTTATAGTTGATGTTAACACAATCAAGATAACGCTACAACCATCGATGGTACGTGGCCGTCGTCATTTCATTTTGATTTACGACCCACAGTTTGACTGTAAGAATATAGAAGTTCCGCATATAAAATTTTATCTCAATTTGTAGCGACGGCGTCCGCAACAGTCGAAAATGCATTCGCCGATTTATTGCTCTATAAACATCGGCAAACTAAAACAAGTATGTTCTCGCAGCGGTAAAATAAAGACAAAAGACGACACCCATAAATCGCCGCTGAAAAGTAACCAAAGCATTATACAGTTGCATAACAGTACAGTAAATAAAAAGGGGCAAAAGGAGCAAAATTGCACGAAACTGTGCGCTTTTAAATACGGGCGACGTTGAGCGCGGGTAAGGCAAAGACATTTATGTTCACTAAACAAGTAGTAAAAGTCTCTACTTGAGCGTTTTTATGGCACTCATAAATGTCAGATTGTGCGCCGGGGTTTAGCGGGACGCACGCTCACCCGCTACCCGCCGGTTCAGACGGGTCGGCCTAATTGATTCCATGCGTTTTTCAATTTGTACGCCTTAATGATATCGTTTACATGTTTATGGGAATCGTATTTCGTTTATTACACCTGCTTCTTCTTTTTTTTCAGGTACATTTTTGCTACTGAGTATAAAAATATAAGGGCCATTTCTCAAGCTTATAAAGGTAAGCTCCGATTAACAGCAAATTTATATTTAAGCAAATAGCGGTGATGAACGGTTGAATTTTTGCAAACAATGTTTATATTGTTATTTACGTACGAAATATTACAATTTATATACAAGAAATATTTAGCACACGCTTTGACATAACAAGAGCGTCTGTAAAAGGAAGCGGCCGGCGCAGACAGACGTGAGAATAGCGTGAGTTTTCACCGCGGGGCTGCTATGCAAATTATTGCATCATTAAACACCTCGCCGGGGCTCTGCGTTAGATTGACGTTGGTAATGTCACTTAACTTGTGAAAATAAAGCTTTGACCATACCATGTTTATTGAAAATTTTATATTTTAATGTACGATTCTTGTTTTATATATATTGGCATACAATGTTAAACAGCTGTCTTAAAGAAAAAAAATATAAAACAAATCAGAGACCAAAGAGCACCAAATTTTCATATAACCAACTGTCGTTTTAACGGTTTCGCGGCCTCTAACTGATTACTAAGCTTCGATCGATTCGATTTTCATATTAAGATATTCATGTATCGATATACCTACGTGAATATCTTGATGTGAGGAAGTGGATGTTATTAATTATATTAGGACATAATATAAATAATGTTCATTATATATACCATTTGCAAGTTTGCGTTTGCAAATTTTGCAAGTAAGCTTCTGCAAGTTTTGATTATTATAAGATAATTCTTTTATCATTGTATATTTTACCGGCATAGAGGAGGTTGCATTGCATTACCGGCAACATGTCGAATTCGGGCTTAAAGCAGAGGACGAAGTGTCATGATATATATATATATATAATGATAATGTAGCATTTTACCTGTACAAGTATTCTTCACGTATTTGTTATATGTGTAAACTGGTCGTCCTTCTGAAGGATTTGTTCCGGTGGATGAGTTTAATTGGCATTTGTTCAATTATAGGAAAAGGTGTTCGTAGCTTGTCTCGTTTATAGCTTGTACGAAGCGTCCTATGCTGAGGACTGTAAGAATATCTAGCATCATTTACATGTACTTACTGAATAGTATTCGAAACAAATCTGTTCGTATTATAAAAAGTCTAATATCAAGAACTTAAAGCTTAATATTCTTTAGAAGCTCAAAGTAAGCTGTAGCCTTATTAGTATATTCTCTTTAAGTCTTCAAGGCATTTTTATTAACAAGTAATTTCAAATTAAAAATGTCTATATGTATACATAGATTATTAGTACATTTGGTATCTTAGTGCTATAAGATCCAATAACAATAATTTCTAACACCTTTATACATACTATATACTATGTCTTATAAAGCAAAGAAAAATCCAAAACAGATTACACGCGATCACGTATATTGTATTTGTGATTATTGTAGGTGCACACTTTCTACTTTAGATATATCTATGTCACTAAACGCTACAATTGTTAAATATTTAACTTCTAGGTTCACATATCTGCAATAGTTCATAACCTAGACTAAAGTCGGTAACTCGAGATATAGACACTCAAATCTCCTATGCTAGTGATTTTATAGACTTTCGATCATTATAAGCTAAAGTGTCAATGAAAATATTGCAAAAATTTATTTGATAGTCAAACATAACTTTTAATTCTAAAATGTACATTGTTAGTAAGCTTATTAGTATAATATATAATCGAAACGTAGGTAGCTCATTTAATAATTTGTCTACCTCTAGGTATATATTTACCCGTTGGCTTGGTCGGATAAGTCTGGAATAAGGCTAAATAATTACAGTTTATTTAAAACATTCCATACAAAAAAATGTATCCCGTCTCAAATTAAACAAATTAGAAGTATTTACATCCAAAGGCATCAAGAGCCGAAGTTGAAAAAATATTAGTAGGAAAAATATTACCTTTAATTATAATATTTTGAGAATTTATTTTCGTAGTTTTTTCACAAAAATAATTTAGGCGTATCTATTATTAGTGTTTTGGTGAAAAGCGAATCGTATGTCATATATTTCTATGTATGTAATACGTATGTACATATTTACATACATTCATTGGAATGGCGCCAATAGAAATACTCTACTTGTTACTGATGACTTATGAATAAACGATAGTGATAATGTTTGAAATTTACACAATATGGAAATATACATTATTATTAACTTATTAACCATTCATTAGAACCTTCAAAAGTGACAAATTTTTGGTTGAAGTAAGTTATAAGTAAATATAAGGACAAGTCAACTTTGTATTTAATAAATAGTCACCTTTAATTAATAAGCAAGTGATTTAAAAAATCGATATTAAAATTAACCGACGAACTAAAAATCATTTAGCACTTATCGTAAAATAAGTAAGATTATCTTATCGGCTGTCGTGTACAATTTTCCAGAACCAACCGTACGCAGCGGTACATTCCTTAGGAAATAACGTAAAGAATTAAAGGAACAATATTGAAAATAGCTAATCACCGGAGTATAGGCGGAGGGACCAATCGTAATGGTGCGAGAGTGCATGTCCTGATGGCAGCTACGATAGCATTGTGCGGGCTGCGCGAGCGCCGATCGCGTCGCCGATTGGAAATCCCTGTCGCTAACGTGTCGCCTTACACCCTATCGCACCCCACATCGCACGCAAATTATAATCGATACCATTATTGTAATATACAACTATAACATTTGCCTCTATTGTCTTCGAAACTTGTCTAAGAGGACATATTAAAAAGTTATATTTTTTTTCTTCAAGCATTTTCTTCATCATTCTGGTTTAATATAGAATATATTGACTTAACGCTTGTACCTTTGTCATTTTATATATACTGTGTGTATATATTATTAGGCGATATAGAACGAAACACTTTGTGTACTATCTGTAACTGTGTAACTTAAAAATATTTTAAATATAATACATAAGTGGTAATCAATATTTAAAGTCTACAAAGTATAAAGTTTTTCAAGTGACAAACAGTGACTTAATTGATCTCGTTATTAGGGTACAGTTCTGGCGAACTGCGTATCGTCGATGATGTCCAATTTAAGTTACTGTCGCGGCAACACGTACTTGACAGGTGACTTGGGTGCAAAAAATCGTGATTTCTTGCGATGTATATGTCATTTCCAAGTAGGCTTTGGAAGGCATCGCTTTTGGCGCGTATTTCCATCAGGCGGTACGTGCATGGCCAAGAATTATGATTTAATAGCTACAAGCTGCCAGCTCCTATAGTCATTACGGTTAAAATATAGTAATTGGATAATTTGTCGGATTTTTATATTTCCAACTGTATTTAGTGTTATTTTATTTTAGTTATTATTTTTAATTTATTAAACCTTTTACTCCTAAATTTATTAACCTATTAAAAACCTATTAAGAATAATAACTAAAATAAACTGATTTACTGATATATGGATATAAAATATTTATTTGATTTCGTATTATTAAATGGTGATTGTTAAGTAAATCAATATTACCATATAATATTTCAAAATAATATGATAAAATATTTCCTTTATAGAACTGTTCTTAGTTGGCGAAATGGCGTGCGCCTCCTCTTTCTTCATAAATCTCGCCACTTGCAAATATAATGTTCCAACTCATAAATCCTGTGTAACTGTATAAGATTTTATTCGAAATTCATACGTGATCTCAATCAGACCTGACCATAAAAGAAGAATACGAGCACAATTACGTCGTTCAATTATAGTATGATATATTTTTTGTGTTTCTCATTGAGTTAGGTACATAAAATAAATCATAAAACGTCATACGTTACTTAATAATCTGTAATTATTTTTCAATCTTGTGGCTTCAGGTATAGCTTATATATTTTTAATTTCTCAGACTGCCATACATTTCCACCGCCAATCATTTATTATTAATTAGATCTAGTCTATATTTTTGAATTCCCAAGCAAATGAAGAAACGGGTGAAAGTTCGAATAAACAAGGTCAGTGTGCTCAAGCATCACGCGAGACACAACAGCTGTTACGTAAAAGAGCGTTTAACGGCTCTCAGCTATAAATTGACGCGATATAAGGTCAGGGTCCCCATATAAACGTTCAGTGCTCGATGCACTACACCGCAAAGTGGTCATTCGTTTCAAATAAATTACCATGTAATGGCACGTTAATTTGCATACTCTGCCCAACGCTACCGCAATCTCAGCACACTAAAAACAACTCTATTTTCTCAACCTTAAAATATGTTTCTCATAATGTATTTCAATTTCATTCAAAAGCTCCGAATGGCGCTAGTGTTGCGGGCATTTCGTGAACTACTGAATATTTTAGGAGTTCTTGCACCATCCCAGAGATGGCGTTAGGCAATCGGTACTGAAAAGGTTCTTACAAATGTATGTAAGGGTGGCGCAAAGGTGCACACGTTTTGGGCGAACGCTGCAAGGGTGGTACGCTGGCAAGGGGTTTTAACGAAAGTTCTAAGCGTTTTGAAACGATTTGGGCAGATGGCGTTACCTCAATATTTTATTTTAGGACTTGATTAATCAAAAATTATATTTAAGTTATAGAATTGAACGTTAATAGTTACTGTCATTCAAAAGACATTTAACTTGTAAGCTTATGTTTGTGATAATATATATTATATTTTATTATAGTTACGAACAAAACCTTGGAGTATGCATTTGTCAACAAACAATAGCAGCAAAAATAGCGTGTTTTATTTATTTTCCTGAAATAAAACTTATATTCAATATATAGTGCTTTTAATATAATATTTTGATATTTTTATTAAAACAATGCAAGAAATACGTTTTTTTCCTGTGTAAAATAGTTTCAATGCATCCGCTACTGTGCTTGTGTCGTGACAATAAAAGTGAAAGCTTCTAACGTCATGCAAATTTAGATTGACGTAAACACACCTGACTGCCTATTCTTGTTTTGTTATTGCATAATAGAGGCAATGAGAGTCGTAAATTTAAATCCTACGGGAAGTGAAGCAATTCTTACATTTTATTGTTATTAAAATACAATTGCCTTGTGACTTACCTGTAAAATAGAATGAAAGAATTATGTTCAATTTGTAAAAATAAGAAATTGACACAAATTGTTTTAAAAAAATTGTATTTTCTAGTTAATAAATACAATTGCATAATTCTGGAGTGTCTTGCACTTAGTCTTAATGTTAATTTTTTTTCAGATGAAGATTTATATTTAAAAATTGCTCATTTGAAATTTAGCAACCCAATAGATTAATGATTGGCAGTTAAGTATCACCTTAGCCAACCTTATAAAATCAATTAGCTTATTTGTAAGCGATATAGAAAATACCTGTAGATTACTAAATAATATTATTGGATATTAAATGAAAAGGTAAACTTTGTCCATACAAACCACTTACCTATATGCGATTCCCATATAAGTTGTTTGCGTTCATATATATACTTACAATCAAAACATTGTTGAGTAAACATTCAGGCGCTTCAAACAATTACACCCAAAGCCATAAATACAAAGACAATTCAAGCATTCACATCCGAGAAATTTAGTCGTCTACGCTAAGCAAACGTATGATTTATTCTCGAACACGGGGCCGATGACGTTTCCACACCATAAATCCGCCCTCAAGGCCGACATCATGTATCTTTGACTCTTCACCTACCCATACATGTTTACTTATATGCTAATGGTTATGTTAAAAGTAATTATATTTCCAAAAATCTTTCGGAGTTACTACTTGTTAAACCGCCTAAAATCAGATTTATGTACCCCGTTGCTATAACATAACAATAGAAAAAAAAAAAAAAAAAAAAAAAAAAAAAAAAAAAAAAAAAAAAAAAAAAAAAAAAAAAAAAAAAAAAAAAAAAAAAAAAAAAAAAAAAATATAATATAATCTTCGGTCTGGTGCCTGTGAGAAGTGAAGTATAGAACAGGTGTTCCTATTTACTTAAAAAATACATAATATTCATATTGGTATATACCAATTATACAAATGCATAATCTATATATTTCCTGAATACTTATATCACAAATATTTACACTTGTACGAGTTCTCAAGTTAGTGGTTATCCCGGGTATAGACCGGCCAGGGTGTATAAATCTGCAGTATCCGGACGGTAACCGTACCGGCAGTAGAGACGATTATTCATCCAATATCGAGTTTAATTTCATTTGCTCCAGAATCTTCGATATCAATGTATGATTTATCATCTGTTTGATTTGTTAATGGTTTTTTAACTAAATACGATTTTATGAGTTTGAATAAGGAATTAACGAATTAAAAAACAAGTTTTAGAAAAAACCTTCATTTGATACTATCTTTGTCAATTAAGTACCAGGAGTGTATGTAATATGATAATAATTTATTTAAAATATTATATTCTGGGCTTAATTAGACAGTGAGTTAAGGAATAAATTTTTTTTGTGATGATCTTGTCTTATAATTATAGTTCGTAGTTCTTTATTATTATATAGAAGAATTTTATTAAACAAAAATATTTATGATTAAAAAAATGTATTTAAGTGTACTCAAATCAAATAGCAAGAAATACATTTCATACAAATTTTCAGAACACTTTTGAAAAGCTTTTCATCGAAAGTACCCGTCCAAATCACACTAACGCGTGGATTGTAATAAATCAGTTTGCCATTTTTGTTTTCAACGCACCGATAACTCTTTTGTCATAAGGCGATGTAGGCAATGGAGTTATTTATATTGTATTTTCCTTGCTAGAAGAAAATTTCCTTTCTTCGCTTCATGGGTCAGTGAGCAGATTCCTGCCCGCCGCGCCGGGTTAGTTTACTTTTGGCCCTTAGCTAAAAAGGACTAAAATATTTTTTTTCTAATTTTGTTATAATAAATATAATAATATAAGGGAAATAATGAATTCTTCTCATAATATTTATATTATTTTTAGTTTTACTTATGATCATCATCACATATAAATTAAAATATATAATTACTTTTTTTTACATTTTTTTCAAGTGTTATTCACACACTTAGGAAATTGAAAAACGTATATTTAGAAAACGTATTAAAATTTGAACGCACCGGTATTTGAACCTACGCCTCTTTTCTAAATATATACTTATATACATTATTTAAAAATCGTTATATTTTTTTAAATACACACATAGCTATTCTTGAATTTACTAAACAAATTGTAGCATTCTCTACACTTTGCAAAAATGATATATAAAAGAAAATAATCGTAAGAGTGGTGTATCTATAGTAACTCTATATCCACAACGTATACGTATACATAGTCGTCGTCGTCGTTTCAGCGTTTCGCCGCCCACTGCTGAACATAGGCCTCTCCCAAGGATCTCCACGACAATCGGTCCTGCGCTTCCCGCATCTATATATTTATTGACGAAAAATAATATAAAATATATAATAAAATTAACATTTAAATTGATTGATGATTTTATTTTTTTTAATCTATACAGTCAGCAAATAATTTAAGATTGCCATTACCAAATATCAGTAGCTTTCTTATGAATTAACACTAAAAGCACCCTACGGTTACTTCGCAACCAGTTCAGTGTGCACCCCAAGGAAATAATTGTTTACTTTCGACAGCTACGCCCTTAGTCCACTGTGAACGTCATTATTTTCATTTGTAAAATTGCATATATTTATATATCAACTGATAATAGTGCTATATTTAAAGTCCCCTTTTAAATATTACGTTACTTTTGAAGCTAAGCTAAAACAATACATAAGCTTATTTTAAAGATTTACTTATTAACATCAACTATCTATTATATATTGTGTATCGTAACTGTCTTTTTTTATAATTATTATGAAATTAATAATCGCATATTGTAGCAATAATTTATTTGAATACTAGTTGGTTAATATAATATATGGTACAAATATGACTGGAATTATCCAGTCATATTTGTATTGTTTTCGTGTTAACAAAATTCATAATGGTTGAATGAGTAACAGTTTCCTTAGGTATTTTGTTTAGCAATTTAGGTTCCACAATGATGTAAACATACCAGACCACGCCATATACAGCGGCCACACAAGCGGCAGGCGATAAGCTAAGAGATTAAATTCTTACAACGTAAGCTCAGAAACAAGTCATTTAGTAACGCCATATATGGTTAATATATTTTTGCCATTTTATAATTCTTTAGTAAACTTTTAGTCTCAATTAGAACAAGTTCAATGTTATTTTACAGAAATAATCTTATAATTTTGTAGAATTCTTTCATAATTTTAATTAGATTTAAATAACTTATTGGCACAAAAACTATTTTTTTTGAATAACTTTAATTTTTCATTAGTATAAAAGAAAAAAAAATGTTTAACAGCTACTTGTTTGTAACATTGATTAAAATTTCTAAAACTCGATTTATATTTTACACAAGGTTATATATCGAGTGATAAATAAAGCACATAGAGTCAAGCGGGGCATAGACAACAATAGCAAATGTCGGGGCTCGCTCGCGAGCATTGTAGCGTGGCGCGGGAGGCGTTACGAATCAATGGAGGGAATTATCGGCACTGATGTTCTATTGAGACTTCATTTATATGAAAATACATTTTTATATGAACTTCGTTTTAGATTTTTACTTAGTGATATTTTATTTAATCGCTATTAACAGCTTTTAATATCTTGATGATCAAAATTGATGTGAGTTTTAATTGTCTTACACACAGGCTCTTTTGTAGTAGTGTGTATATCATATATAATGTGAAAAACAGCAGAAATATACATTTAAAATAAAATAATTTTTTTTAAATTATAACGTAATGTTAAGTATTATTACTATTATGTCTTGTTTAATCTTTTAAATTTGTAACTGTTTTCAAATAGACTTAATTAAAAAAAATGTTTTATTTTATTATTAGCTCACTTCTTTTAAAACTACATTGAATTGAAACTACGATGAAATATATTTATTTTTTATATAATTGGTTATATATATTATATAATTGGTTAGGTTGGCTTCTTTTATAATTTTTAAGCTATTTTCCTATACTTAATTCAATATCCTGAATATTTTTAATTAAACTTTTAATCCTATATTTTTCCATAAAAAAATATAAAATAAATTGGCGTTTCTATCAACGTTTGTGTGCCAGATTAGTCCGTCCCACGCAGCGTATCGGTTGAAGAGGTAAATGAAATGCTATCCGGAGGGGAAAACTTAAATTACTAAATTTGAGGGTCAAAGAAATAAGTCTTTCGAAGACATATACGACACGCCGCATTGAGCCGATTGATTTAATTTTTCTGGATTGCAATTTGTAACATTCAGAAGCTTTTGTTGCTAATAAATTTACATGAGCCAGCATATACAGATTCATATGTAAGAAAATTTATTCCTTATTCAATTCATTGAGATTGAAATAGTTATTTTGTATTATTTAAAGAATAAAATACATTTATTCAATAAAAATTAAGTAATTATTATCATTCTTTATCCGCTTTTAGTTTCTAAATCGTACATAATACAAAAAAACTAGGTTAAATATACTTACTTAAAGTTCCACAGTTCTTATTATAAATTAAGTCATTAATAAATAGAAGACGATAAAACTTAAAAGTTTCATGTTATAAACCGTTTGATAGATATATTGCAACCTATATCGTTTACGTGGGGAAGGGTCGTAATGACCCATTTACTGTTATCTTCGAGCATCGCTACCAAGACTAAGAAGCAATTTCAAATTTTATGTCATAATCTTGTATGAAATGTTAAAAAAACTGAGATAGGAGAACTTATCAACATAAAAATTTATTTTATACCTTAGTAAATGCTTATAAGGTTTTAAATATAAAAATTCTAGATGTTATATATAAAATAACATCTGCCGTTATGAATCGAAAGCGACTCACGCGCATTTTAAAAAAAGGAACGCCGGTAACAGATGCAACATGTCGGATTCCTTTAAGCAGATGTTCCAGTCCCTCATCATAGATTATACTCTTGGATTCCCTTTGTTTTTGCCCGTTTATTAAACAATATAGCGCCTTTAAATGGTAAAGTGATATGCGGGTATAATAATGTTCATAATAATTACTTTTGTTGCTTCATTTTTCCATTGCATTGTTTTAGAGTCAACTATTTGCAAAACATGTATTATTTTAATTATGGAAGTGGTATCATGACGTGGGGAAAAGAAAAATTTACAATACCTAGACGACGGATGCCGTATATCGCTAATTTATTGGTCGGGTTTGTTAGGTTTTTATCGACTTGATACTTGGTTTATATATTTTTTATATAAACGTATTAACTGGCACACCAAGCAGTATATATATATACGTCCGTGAATAATAGTTCTTTTTGTAGCTAAACATAAAAAAGGTAAAAAAATATATTTCTCTATAATATCAACGTAATTAACTGACACCATCGAAAAGGCAACTGCTATACCTATTGGGTACGTATCGAGTTAAATTACTTACTTGATAGTTGATAAATCGAAACAAAGTGGACATTACAGATAACCACGACGAATTACAAATTATTTACATCGATAAAAAATTTAACGAACTTTTGTAACTGTGCGCTGCGCCAACGTTGAGTTGAAATTTCACGGTAAATTTTTATATTTCATTGTTGCCGCTTTAATCTAAATCAGTTTTAACTGTCGTTAAACATGCAACCTTTACACAAACTAAATTTAGATAAAAGAAGGAAATAATTTCGTATATTAGGAAATATCCAAGAGTCCTTGAATCAGAAATTGTTGCATGTTCTAATATAAACAATCATAGGTAGATAATAAATGAATGTTCATATTTAAAATGAAAATGGGGGTCTCCCCGTTACTCAAATGATTTACTGGCCACCGTTTCCTGTGTATCTGTTCTGATGATGTCACCGATCACGGTGAGCAGTTCCACACAATAGCCACGGGTGAATCCGGCCAATACTATAGCTATAAGAATATTATATTTAGGAGGGGCACGTCTGCTCGATAATTACGCACTAAGTCAATGACCTAGTTTTTTATTAGTACTTTCGTTTATAACTAAATATTAGACATTTTTGACTAGTAATGTACTGTAAGCAAAGATAATGAAAGGAAAGAGAAAGTGGATATGCCACGTGACTGTGGAGTCCCGGTGGCACCGTACCTGTTGCAGTCTTATTTACGACCCAAAACAATCGCTTTATCTCGCCCCGTCCATATAATGCGGCAGTAAAACCCGATTCTTTACACGACTATACATTTATAGTCTCTTGCATAAAAACTTTTGTTTATAAACAATACTTTCAAGGACTCTGGCTACCATACGCTTTCTTTAAGCTATGGAATAGTTACGTAATTCCTCGCGTAGGGTAAAGGTTCGTGGTACCGCATTGCGAATTATCGGTGATAATTGCCTTATTAATATTCAGTTTGTGTGCGTATTTATTACTATATTTAAACACCTTCAGGTAATAGCAATAAGGTGTCGATAAATAAGTCGGATCCATACATAATCTAGTTTAGACAACGATAGCTCGAAACTTAAATTCTCACATATAATGTATAATTGAATAATTGTGCATTGTTTGACAATTTAACATTCTGCAAAACATTAATAAGTTATATCTGAAACTTTATACATTCATCTGCTAATTTAATGTGACGGCACGACAAATACACGTTGAGAGTAAAAAAATAAATTGCATTAATAAAACATTAAATATATTACGGAAAGTGTATCAAGATCGTGCCGTCAATCGACCAAAAAGAAAGTCTCATCACAACAAAAAAGTGGACAAAAAGTGTGCATGACGCGGATAATGGCGGCCGAAGCGCTAGGAGGGTAGAGTGGGGAGAAAAAACTAATAATAACAGTGTGTCACCCCATCACCGTGTCCCAAAGCGCCGCACCTTCCCGCCGCCACGTGAACGGCGTCGTGTGAAATTTCGTAAGCCATGTTTGATCCACAGATTTCGTACATACTCGTATATCATTAAATATTCCAACTAATTTGAATAGGCGCTGTTTAAATAGTACTGATCTATGATAAGATTAACTTAATTAATTGTGTTTCTTCAAGTTGTTTTTTATTTCGTATTCTTATAAAATTTACTAGAAATGTATATAACAATAAATAAAGAAAAATAAATGTTTATTTGTGTAAACATATATGATTTACGCTTCGCATTTAGCGGCTATTACTGAGGTAACTCAAGTAAATAATCGTTTCGTGTAATCTAACGTAATTATAACATACCTGTGCAGTGTAAGTCACGATTTAAACTATCTGGCGTGGAGAGTTAAAAAATTCCTTGTTAAGCTGTATACGTAGCAAAAGTTAGCGAGATATAGGAGATAGCGCGGTTCCCGAATCCGATTATTATCACGGCCAAGTTTTAAAGCTGCGGCACATTAGAATGTGTTTAACACGTTCTTAATCTACACTTGGCAATTTATTTTTTGAACGGTGTCATTTATTCAAAATTATAACACATTTAACATTACTAATTAAAAGTAAACATTATAATGTAGGTAATAAAGCCTTTTTGACTAATTAAGTCAATAAAATGTACATGTTACATAAGTCGGAAACTAAAATTAATTATTTGCGTAAAACTTTTCTTAACGCCATTAGAATATTATTTTCATAAAAAGATTTTATTCTGATACAGTTTGGAAATTACTGTATATATAGAAATGTATATGAAATGTAAACAATACAAAGGCAAGATATGTTAAATTAAAATTTCCAAAACTAGTGTACCTTAAACTTAATACGTAGACCGTGAGTCAAAGCGGCCGATAGTCCTGGAGTAAACACGCGAAACACGATCGAGAAACCTACCCGAGAACGTCCACTACCAATTTTCAACAATACTTATTATACATAATTATATATCTAAATTACTTGATTCTCTTGCTATTACTACAAGGGTGGTAAGATTATTTTGAATCATAAATTACAGATAGATTTTTTTTTATTTAAAATGTCATCCTATTATTCACTTCTTGTAGAAACAATCAATTTACCAAGTTGCTGCCAAAAAAATATATTACTAAATATAGTAAACTTTTCTCTGTTTGATATTTGAATCAATACGGTCATCGAAAAAAACTGTTATTCGGTCAAAAATATAAAAATATTTGTTATGAGCCAGTGGATATGTAAAAAATCCGGTTAAAAACATGACATTACTAATAAAATATGACAAAACATTAAAATGGACGTAGGAACAATGATGCAAAATTAAATTCAAATATCGAAGGAGGAAGTCGACACCGACCCCTCACGTCTCTACGAGATTTATTATATTTGTAATACGCTTATTTCATTATGGCCTGACGCGTGGACGGCACAGTTTTTAAAATATCGAACATTAAACTGAAAATCATTTTATAGATTGCAGTAAATTCACTCATATACCTTTTTTAATTTACATTATTTTAATAATAAATATTTTGTGTTTGTTTCAGGTACGACTACAAAGGTAATTCTTTATGTTTCAGATGGCAAGTAATGGCACTTATTTTTTAAAAACTTAAATTTAATGATATGAAATTTATTGTGTTAAAATTAAACATTATAAAAGTTCTAAAAATGTATCCAATCTTTCTCACATTTAAATATTTATCTAAGGCGTTAATTAGTTATGAGCTCACAAACTCTAATTGCCTATTAAAATTAGTATTGTAAATTAGATTAAGGTAAATAAAACCTTTAGTGGAGCTTAGATTTTAAGTAGATTTTTGCTAGTTGAAACTTTTTTTAGTTACCGCAAAATGTTGTTAATTTAGCTATGAAAATATGAGGCCGTCGTGATGCGGAAGCGCTATGGTTGTGGGTTCGATTGTTCCACTTGGAGAATAATTAAATTTCAACTATTTTCTTTCCTCCAATTCCAAAGTATCTCGATACTAAACTTTCTCTGTCAGTCCTGCGATGTAGGAAAATGCATGAAACTAAATATTACTAATATATTTTTGTATCAGCCTCTGATAAACACTATTTTGTAATTTAAACTATCACAGACATCAAAAAACACTCAGCACGCTATGTCTCAAATTGTGCAGAAAGCAGAGAACTGTATCACTGATCTCTCTGCCTACCATTATTCCTATAACAAAACCTATATTCGAAAAAATCGTAAATGACTACCTACCCCGTTCACACTTAAGTACGACATTTTCAATCTAGCGCGATTCGAACAATAGCGTCGCATATTTGATTTATACTGTCGTTTAGTAGAAACATTTTGGATATATAATAAAATTATACTATATTACAATTATACTTTATAATTATATAAAATGTGTTTTATACATGCTTTAGCCATTAGCAAATATGCACACATAATACAATATATATTTTAACAATAGATAAAATAACTAATAAACAATAAAATTTCTTAATATAAAAATTAACCAACTTTAAAAATTGTAAAGTATCTTTAAAACATTCCAATTTACACTCTTTTTACTACATTTATTATAACTATTTTAGTACTCAATATTTTGGTCTCCGTTATGTAGAGAACTAGCAACTGTCAATTGTCAAGTCCCAAGACGTTTCACGCGCGCTACACCACAAAGCCGAACAGAAGTAGGAGCTCAGCTCACGAGGTTTTCAAGGGTGGTGCTTTCGGGAAGGCTCGGGGGAGGGGCGTGATGGTATTGATTTAGTGCCGTCGTCGACGCTATGTAGGGAAAGTATCGCTGTGTCGCTTGATGCGCTTTCTTGAACGGTAGGTGTTAAATATGCCTAACAAAAATCGTATAGAAAAAAAATAATTGACAAATGAGTTTAAAATTCATATATATTTGACGTTTAATTTATTATTAACCATAAAAATTAAGAATCTATAAATTAACAACTTAAAGGTCACTATAATCTTATTCAGTAGTATAAAATAAGTTTCCAGTATAGAATAAAGATAATCTCAAATTCTATATTAGATAGTTTTCAATAGGATTCAGCATATATTGCTCACAAAATCCAAAATGTCAAGATTGACCTCGCGACCTCGCCGTCACAAGCCGTCTCTTCAACCGTTAAGCTTTTGCGGCTTAAACGGTTGTCTGTGTCTATCTAGATTATACTGAATTTAAAATACAATGAAGAATTATGGCAACGAATTGGAATTATTTGAACAAATTTAAAACGTATTTTTTATTTACATTTTAATATAAAATATGTACGTATAATACGAAAAGCTTTTCGTAGCTGCAGCGTTGGATCTTACAAGGCGGCGTCGAAGATTTAAATAGATATTTAACTTTAGTCTCAAGTGGAGTCTATTACTTTAACATCCTGAGTAAAAGGAATTTTCATTTTATAAATACTAATAACAAACTGAAATAACAACACTAGTTTAATAAACACCTTTACAAACATTATCTGTACGATTTAAAATATAGTAACTGATGGCTTAGTATTGTTTAAATTATTACAAACTACACTTCTACTAATCTTTACAGTTTCTACTAATACGTGTTCCTCTCATATTTTAACAAAGTACTCAATGTCAATGATTTCTCATTTGAAGAGAGCAATAGACTTTGTTCGATACTTTAATTTGTTCGATTTGTTAACGTAATAATTAGGTATGCACTTATATACTAAACTTACCAGTTATTATTCTTTTAACTTTTAATACTCACTAATGTGAGTATTAAAAGGTTTAAATTTTTTTAATAACCTAGAGTTCCTTCTCCACTTTCCGCACAAATCCGAGATATCCGTGATGCGTGGAGGAACTCAACGTCGCGCTTTGTCTTATCGCTAGAGCAGAGCAATGAAAATAAATTTAATATAATCACATCATTCCATCGTGGAGATTGAAGCCACTGCAATCACATATACAGTCAGACACTGTCACTCTGCGCCAAAGGTGCCAAAATGCAAAAATAATAAAATTATGTGATAATTATATAATGGGAACGTGTTCTAAAATAATATTCACAAAACGATAGTAACTGACGTATCAACACTTTAAAATATAGAGAGGCCGGGTCAATGAATTATCAAAAAATATTTCTATCAAAAATACCCAGTTTCGTAAGCTTGTGCGGGCGTAAGAAATTTATGACCGTGGTTTGCGCCTACGTATAGCCAGTTGTGGGTTCGCTTCCTGCATATATAATAATTATCATTTTAATTAGCCATTTCATCGTGAACTTGAAGCTAAACAATCGCGATGTAAACGATAAAGTTTGGGCAATTGTCTTATATATAGCGTTTTGTTCAGATTTTAAAAGTAATAATTAAATCTTTACGTTAAATTATTGTAGGTAGTATTTTTCCAATTTTTCCATATTTTGTGTATAGTTATTTTTTATTTTATAATTTTTATAATACATAAATACATTAAAAATAGATAAAGCATCTTTATTTTTTTCCCGCTTAGACCGATAGCAAAAGGTTCTCCACTCTCTCTCTAGTGTCAAGACACTCTTTTGAAGTTTAGAAACTGTTCAGTGGTGAAACTTAACCCTGTCTTGTCAGTAATGGGAAATAAAAAAAAATTATAATATAATCTATCCCAGAGTTCGGTTCGAACCCACAACCAATGACGCTTATAAGAGATGCTGTCTGCGCAACGGCTACGAAAATATTATTTCAAAATAATTACATTCGAGGCTAAACGTATAAAAAATATTAAGATTATATTATGATATTTATTTATTATATGACTGTAGTGTCGCATTATCGCACTTCTATTTGAAATATTTGCAATTCACATAAGATGCTTGCCAGGTACGAAATCTTTTATTTATAACTTGGAACCTCTAACACTGTCGTGACTCAAATATCGGGGTAATTTTCAAGACGAACTAAAATTTATTTACAAGATTTTTTTAAAATGCATATTGAATGTAAAGTTTTAGGTCTAGATACTATTTTTGTACGGAGGAGTGATGTTTGATACTTGGTTCTCTCTAACTAACTACCCGGCTATGCTGCAATAATGTGAAGCTCAAAAAATAATAACATTGTATGACAGTAATTTTGAAATAAAGCTTATTATTATCATTTAAGTATAATAAATTACGTCAAATATTTTTTTAGTATATCTAAAAATGTAAATCTATAAAAAAATATGAAATATTATATTGTTGAGAGCATTTATCAATATTCGATTATATTGATACCCAAAACAATGATTTTAATTACTTTTCTGTCTGTCTGTCTGCTTGTGTTTTGTGCACGCTAATCTTAGAAACAACTTAACCGATTTAAATGCTGTTTTGACTATTGTATTTTGGTTAGGTTAAGTTTCCTCTAACATTTAGTGTTTATTTCATTTCTATCGGTTCATAAAGCTACAAACATTTAAACAATAAATTAAAGCAAAGTTTATGTGTGATTTAAGTGAGAACGCAGACTTGCGAAAAGACGAAACAGTTTAGTCGTGTAGTTTATGCAGGCGAAGCTGCAAGCCGATCGCTAGTATTATATAAAATCGAGTTATACCAACCTAAAGAATAGTAAAGCTTCGATAACACCGGAAACCAGCGGGTGTTCTCTTCTATAATAATTATATTCACGGTGACATTTTCAAACTTTCACGTGAGCTCTATATTTTTTGAATTTTTTTCTAAACTTTGTGATTTACGCTCAGAGTCAGATTCTGTGAATGTCAGGGAGTGTCGAAAGCTTTATGCTACTTCTAAATTTATATTATTTTAAATGATCCTTTGGCATTGTCTCATACATATTTAGAAGTTCCGTTAGAAAAGTCATTGAAACTTTTATACCGACATTGGTTTATGTAAATATAGAATATATATATTTTTAACACTGTGGAAGAAAAATATTTAAAAGTTTTTTACATATTAACTACATACATTGCAGTACTATAAAGCTGTATTATAGAGGAACCACCAATCCTCGCTATAATTTTTTTTCAAATATAGCAGTCAGAACCTAGTGTCAAGACGCCAAGATTCTCTATTTTCTACTCAAAATAAGACATAAGTGCGTTTTAAGTGGCGGAACTGAACGCCGCGCTTTTTCTGAAGTCCGAGTGGGAATCGAACCCACCACAAATTGCGTTTACAGTCAGACGCTGTCCTCACACTACGCCACTATGGCTTCAATGATTATACAGCGTTAAATTTACTTGATTTATTTTATACAAAAACTTAAAATTAGAATAGTCCTAGATTTCCTGGAAAGAAAAATTGAAATTGAAATTTGTCGAATGGGTTTTCTCGTGTTTTACAAATTTTCAACCTAAATTTTACGTACAATATTTATTTCTATTATAGTAGATTATTTGAATTAATTGCGATATTGATATCGCTATGAGGTAGGTGCCGTTAGGTCTTGGCCGACGAAGTAACCGACGTAAATCTTTTATTTTTTTCGAGCTCGTAAATAGAGTATGTACGAAGATATACTGAAAAGAAGTATGTTACAACCGTCCACTTGAACTAATGTTGTGGTTATATAGAAGAATTGATTAATTATAATCATTAATTCTATAATAGCCTACTTTAAATACATAAAAAAAAACTATTAGTAAAAGTTTTTATTCCTTTTATAATTTTTGTACTTTGATTTTATTATTTAGGTTTGATGTAGTGTACTTCATATTAATATTTAGTAGATATCTACTTACTTTAATAAGTATTCATTTTTTAACTAACACTATATAATTACTTTACATATATATTATGATTTATAATCCTCTATTAAGACTCTTTTATGATTTCATGAAAAAATAATTGTGGTGCCAATGTTTTTCTAAAAATATATTGCTAAAAAGTATTGCCTATTCCTTGAGTCATAAATAATAAGTATAATTATTTAGAATAGTCACATTGATTAAATACGACAATAGGCTCGAGTAAGTTAATAATCCAATTAAAATGTCCTTCGACTTCTGTCCTGGGTCGTGTTACAAATTCGTATAAATCTCGAACTCGTCCGACGGAAATAGCACTTCGTCCGTTCATAAATCACAGTCTATTTAAGCGATCCCAAACGAAAAATCAAAAATAATTCGAATACATGCCTCCTTATACGCGACCGTCTCGTAAAAAATCAAACAAGTTACTGTATTGTAATTACATACTTATAAGCCATTGTTTATTATTGTATGTATACCAAAGCAACCGTCGTTATTATTGATAAGTCATCGCTTATCGACCAAAAAATTATTGAAATATAACTGAAAAATATTTTTCCTCTTTAAAAATTCTTGATTAATTTTGATAGTGTTGATCAACACTCCAAAAATGTAGGTACCGTGGGAATGACTTCAACATGATGCAAAAGGAAACACAAATCAGTTAAACCAGTTTCAATAGTGAAATTTACAACGGAATTAATTTAAAAAAAATACTGATTTCGTAAATTACTATGGGATTTGCGAGTTTTATTACTTCTTTGCATACTTAAATGTATTAAATGTCAAACTGTGTGAATGATAAATTCTGTCAAATTTGATACATTTGCATTTAATTAATCTCATTATCATAATTAATTTATAAATACGATACCTTTATTTATTTGCTTACATCAAACAGTGCTTATTTTGTAATATTAAGGAATTTATTAGTAAATACTTTTATATCCGCTCATTTCTTTCATCCATGTATATTTCTATACTATAACTAGTATAGTAATACTTTACGTAATTAAAAGTATTTAATCATAAGCGAATTTAGTTAAATACGCTTTTAAAATTACTGCAAAATTAAAAGCAAATCAAACACAGATCAAAATTTAGCAAACCGGTTTTATTGAGATTAAGTTATCATACTATTAATGTTGTTAACTCTGTACAAGATTGCTTCATGTAATTACTGACATTTACAACTTCCGATAACGTTTAATTACCAATTGCATTTCATTGAAGTATAAAAAAATGTAATTTATGCTAGCGCTGCGCATTTTAATTTATCTTTAAAAAATGGAAACCCACAATCAATTATAATGGATATCTATTATAAAGCTACTTACTTACGCACGTACAAACGTACAGAATGACAGTTTTATTGATATTTTTGATATAAAGATCCTTTATATTACATATAAATTTAATATGTTTTGAATGTACAGAAATCGAACGTTAAAGTTTTTGTCAAAAGTATAAATAGTATGTATAAAATATACTCTATCTGTGGCTTGTGCCTGGCGTCAGTGGATGAAAAGGAATTCCGGAGTGTAAAATATAGCTGATCGCCACAGCCTGGTGCAGATACAATGCGCGTTTTGTTACATTCATGGTTAAAAACCCAGCCTAACCAAAGTAAGCTTAAAACTATGATTTTATTTAAATATTAAAATTTATATCAATATATATTTTATACTTAAATATAAAAATACGTAACTTTTCCATATTTATATTTTTTATTTCTGTAAAAATTACTATAACTTTTTATTTTCTTATAACTTGTTATTTCAATGGTGCTCGGGTTCCGTTTCGCCATTGAGGCGTTAGACAAGTTCCGTAATTAATTGTAAGAGCCGATTGTACGACGACAGGGGAATGATCCACTAGATTTATTGTCTCTTATGTTCTGATCGAGATTGTAACTATTTTCATTAGTTCAACAGTCATTGTGCTAAAGAAACCCTTCAATGGGGGTATAGAGTAGGTAATAGAGTGTCTAGTACATGTATATAAAGAAATAATTTTTACAGACACAAAAATTCCAAAATATTCAGACGGGAGTTTATAAAATTATAGAATTTATAAATATATTAGGTGTTACATTTAATTAGTAAACAAGCAGCAAGTGGCGTAGCTGGTAGCAGTAAGTTTCGCTGTTTATGTTTTTAATCAATAAAAAAAACTTAATTTCTCAAGTCAACTCAAGGACAAGGACCTTAATTCGGATTTTTTTTTATGATAGACCACGCATAACTTTTTATAGAGTAGACCAATTTTGATAATTCTCAATTTTGAATATATTTTTAATGGAAATTGGTCCCAATTTTTATTGGAAATTGGTCCCATATTTTTTTTATACTTTGAGTAAAGTGCTAACATTTAAGAGTAGAAAAATAACTATGATTGCGTATTCACTTACTTGTCAGTTAATTTTTGGTTAAAAGGTTATTATTTTACCATATACACTTAGGTTAAAGTTAAAGTGAGATTGGCTGAGTTAAGTGTCATTACCCATGTATAAATATATTTCTACTTTCCTTCCCTTACCCTACAAAAAAATATCTAACAATATCTGGATACTTATAGATTATTATAAAATTTCCTTACGAGAAATTTTTTTTAAATTTAATCAGTTTTAACGATTTTCTTGTAATGTAGATGTTAATAATAACTAAATTGAATTACATAAGCGGAACGGCTTCAAATAATAAATATTATCGACAAATAAATCGGCATGTACGTCAATAAGTGAAGTTCGCTACAAAAATCGTTGATGGCACATATTTAATCATGTCTGTGCACCTGCCGCATACATATTCATTAGCGGTATCGCTCCAGTCACTATCAATGACTGTTTTCACGACGCAATTGATATCTGCAAATATAATATACAAAAATAGCTGTCGTATATTCTTTAAATTATATAGATAAATTACTTATCTATGCACAGTTTAATTTATCTTTATTTGAAGCTAAGTTTTAAGATTAATCTTAAATACCTAATTAAGACAACTAAGATTAGACAGAGGAGACTTAATTTGAGCATAATAATCTCATAATTTAAATCTACCGTTACGAGAAAATAATGAAAAAAAGAACAATAGTGGATCATATGCAAATATTACCAATTAGAATTGTTACTAGCAACAATAAAGAAAAATGCAAACAGGACTGATTCAATTTAAAATGAGATCCGTCTCCGTTCCGGGGCCGAACGATCGAAATTGAAAAGAGGAAAAGAATGGGAATAAATAAAAATAGAGATCCCGCTACAGCGCAAGTCGCCGTTGAAATGTAAATAAAACAAAAAACCTTTTGTGAACGAAATAAATTAAAAAGTTTGTCGCGATTTTGAGTTGGGTTTGTTCCGATAGTAGACCGTTAATGGTATTCAGATAGCTTTGTAACTGGCGCTTTTATGTACTTAGTTGCTTAACAATGTAAATTCATACATATAGTAATTATATAATACTTACATGTTACCAAAATCTTTATTGTTTTTCAGCTTCACAATTTTTCCGCACAGCAAAGTGAACCTAGTGTCAAGACACTTCGAGATACTGTGTGTTGAATAGCGAAACTCAGCGCTGACTTAGCTGAGAGCGTAGAAATAAAAAAATAATCTAATAATGCCCTAAACCTCAATCAAACCCACATCCAATCGTGTTTATAGTCAGACGCTGTCCCACTGCGCCATTATGGCCTTTTGGAAATGTACATAAATTAAAATTATTTTCAAAGCACATTTATAACCAATATGTAAACTTTTTACAATAATATGAAAGAAATGGAAGGCTGGGTATGTGCTAATAATTACTACCCACTTAAAATTTTATGTCTAATCGGCCTATTGCATGCAAACATGAATATGTTTACAAAATGAAATCATAATGGATGCATTGAAAAACAATATACGTTTACAAGGGAGAAAGTTTCACCTAAATTATATTTGTGGGTCGTCACGCTTTCCCGTGGAGGGAGCGATTAGAGGGGTCCTCGGTACTCCAAGCCAGGGCGGTATTCATAGGTATTGAATCTTGATTGATGTTTTTTTATTCCTTAATTTATATTGCTTTTAATTTTGCAATGTATTGCGTATACACAAACTAATAGTTATATCTTAAAGAGTCTTGATACTATTTCTTTAAAAAAAGACGAAGTTTATAAGATAAGGCTATAAGATAATAATACAAAAAAATCATAACATATTTTAAAATTAAATAAGATGAAATCTTATTATTTATATTTTTTTTATACAAGGTATGTTAAATTGACATAAGGAACTAAATCATACGTCCTTCCTCACTTATTATATTCAGAAAATAAATTGTAAACATATGAATGTTAGGTATATCACAAAACTCTATACCTACAAATCACTAACTGAATTGCGTAATAAATGCGAAATTCATAATTTACGATATATTTCTACGCTACAAAAAACAAGTAAAGCTCACGTCGTCTATAGTTACGTCTATCTACACATAGGGGCCGCTTGTAATCCGACCGCCACTTAGTTGTGGGGGCAATCGGCTCTATATAGTTACATTATACGTGTTTAACACACACGTAGTTTTCTTGAAACATTGTTACCCATATCTATATATGGCTAACTGACAATTAGGCTGTTCCAATTGAATGAATATTCGTTTTTAGTTACAATGTCTCAGTAACATTTGAAAGTTGATATTTCTATAATTGACACCATTAATGATTATATTATGATTCTATTATATTTCATACACATTTAAGGCACTCACTCTTAGAATAATAAATATATGAAGCCTTCATGAAGCCGTAGCTTTGAGTAGTAAGTTTTAATGTCAATTACTACGCCTACTTCAAGCACTTATAAGAACTCAAACTAACGTTAAACAATGGGTATAGGGTGATAGTTATACGAGTTTTTCATTTTCTAGTACAAAATTGTATATCCTCGGTAGAGAGATGAGATTAGTATTTTTTAAAGTACAAAATATTGTAAAATAACAGCGCTGTAGCGTCTATAGATTACCTTCTAATAAATACAGGGTCAGTTTTATATGAATTCATTGTGATTGTAGTTTAAGTCGCCGAAACAATATAGCTACTCTTCAAACCGTTTAGATAATACTGGAATCATTTTAGGTAAGTTTCTTCTAGATTCCAATAAGAGTTAGCTAAGTATAAAGTAATACTTCACTGCGAACAGCCGAGACATAACGTAATATATATTCCAACATTCCAACATAACACATAACGTAATATATATTCCAAGTAAAACGAGCGTAAACTAGTTATAAGTTCGCAAATTTAAGCCAGCGTCTACGCTGCATCTGCCGAAAGATGATTGCTGTCAAGTGTTGACAATGACTGTATGATTTAAAAGCTTTAACAGTCTCTAAATCACAATTTGAGCGTCGGACGACAAGATTTCGCTGCTCGCAATCCACAAATTGTTTGTCTCGCCCCTAACAATGTAAATTTAGAACGAACGAATGCCGATCGTAAATCGAACGCTTCGCGATTGTTTTGAATATAGCAATGAAATGTAACAGTGCCTAAGAGCCGATGAGCGCAGTCGGCGTCGAAATTAAGATTAATAATGGTTTCACGATTCAACGATTTACTATTTGTACCAGACTAAACTTGTAGTAATTACATTGTTTTGATTTATCACCTAATATTTTTCTATCTCTGTATAATCAGGAACATATCGTCTTTACAACACAAAATTACTTTTCATGGCCTTTTGTGGATTATAGTCAAAAGTAGAAGTCAAGAGTCAAACATGTAAACAAAATAAATTATACACAATTAAACTCGTGAAAAGTCGTTTATGTCGTTCCTCTACTTCTAAAATGAGAAAATATTCTCACATACATATTACTTCATTTGCAGTTTAATGTTACATTACATGTACTCTCTAAGCTCATGGGAATAAAAAAAGGAAATACTCTTTTATCGTATGAACAATAGAGAAAACGATTACAAACTCTGTTCGTATATATTTTAAGTAAACCATCCCAGTTGATGCAAAACATTCATAAAAATAATCTTAAAGATAATAAAAATGTTTCTACATTATAAATACAAAATTCAAATTAACTGTTTTCTTGAAATACAACATCTATTCGCAATACAAACGCTTTTAAAAGTTACAAACTTTTTTCATCGTTAAAAACTAAAAAATGTTAAACGGATTTTGCATAAGAACAAAAAGGCACTAAATCATACTCCGGCTTTGTTGAGGAAATCACAAAGGAAATGAAGCTAGCCTAGTTTTATAATGCGTGGGGCTAACGGTGCACATTACGAAACATCCCGAAAAGGTAACAATGGTGCATCTCGAAGCTTGCGCAAGCGTTTTTGTCACGAATATTTAAAACTATGTTATTGTTGTATATCGTCAATTTCGCCGAGGTGGCAAGTGAAAGCGATTCTTATTGTATATCTTAAAAGGCGGGACGATCCGCAATTATTTAAACTTGTATTGAAAATCTCCATACAATTGAAATTGTTATAAAATTGGAATAGTTGAGATATGCTCTACAATAATTATTAGGTAAAAATATTTCAAGATACGTGTAGGTAGAAGTGGATGCTAGTTCAAAAATAAATTTTTTTGCCTACACAAAATGAATACAAAATGTTGTCCATAGTTACATGAATATTCATTCGAGTAATAAAATATTTATAGTATAAGTGAGGTAAAGATACAATATATTTATGAATACATTTAATTATAATAAATTGGATCATAAAGTTATTGATTAAAAAATTAATATAAATAAATTTGAATACTTGCTTATAACTAGTAGATATTTAAGAACTCATAAATTATGGTACGTTAAAAAGTTTTTTGAATAATTTTTAATAGCTAACGGTGTCTCAGTGTTACGAAACAACCATTGACAAGCTTCCAACCGTGACATAGTTCACTACCTATATTTCATTTGCTTTCAACTTTAGATGCACAGATAATTAAAATAAGAGTATACAAATTTTTTACTTGTCGCCAAAAAAACTAAATAAAGTGTCTGGAATTATTTACCTACATTATTATTTCTTAAAAATATTTAGCCTATTTTGTGATTAAAGACTGGAACAGCATATTGTAAAAGTTTGAAATTAATCCATGGGCGATTAAGAAGGGAAGAATACATTAATTTCATGAAGAGGTAATTATTTCTTATATCTTTCTACTTAAAAAAATTGACATAAAGTTAATTAAAAATCCTAAAGGTCATAAAAAACTATTTCATACGCTTTCCATAAACCATAATACTGAAACTTTATTCTACGAAAACATTGATATCCTGCCACAACACTGCTAGTGCCATTTGCGTTTGAGTGTGAAATAAATCATTCTCAAAACGAGTAATTAAAACACTGGCGGTGGAATCAGGCATTTTGAATATACGCGTGGCAGTGAGCGATGCAAAAACACAGTGATATTGCACGCCCGACAAATATGAATAGTGTAAGGAAAATTGCCATTAAAAAAGTAAAAGAAGCTTGCATTTTTATTACTGGTAGTCTTTTGTATTTTGTAAGTATTTTTTGTAATATTATTAAATTTGTCTATTTCATTAAATACAACTCAAACCATGTACACTTACCTTGTTGTATGCAAACTAGATTTTTCTTTAGCCTCAGCTTCACCCATTTTAATGCATGGCAGTCTATCAGACCTAGTGCTAAAATACTCCATTCCCTTTCCACAGAATTCGAGATCTTTGGCGTTAAATGGCAAAACTTAACATCAGTTAGGAGAGACATAAATAATTAAAATATAATTATATTCCACAGTGGGTAAGAAGTCACAACCATCGCTACAGAGTGACGCTTTCCCACTGCGCCACGGGGGTCTTAATTTCATATATTTCTCATGATTTGAACCAAAACAAAGTCATTGAAATATAACTATGGAATATTTAGATTTCAAACTAAGCACTTACTTGTTTTATAATTTCTGTTTTGTATTTCTTTTCCATCTTATGTTACCCTTTATATAGTTTTACAATATTATAACTAAAGTAAACTATGTTTTTATGTTTTTATCAATAAGAATGTAACATTGCTTGCATTGGTTGACCTTGAATAAAAAAAAATACAAAATAATCAATAAAATAATAAATATAGATAAGCTGACCCTTGTGTGGGAATCGAACACAAAATTTTCAAATGCAATCAAACAAATTTGAACTGGTCTTCGACGGTTTCATATATTTAATATTGCTATTATATAATTGAAGTACAAATGCAGCATGTATATTAAAGCATGGAAATATTATATGGCTTTTATTTAAAATTTGCTTTTAATTTAAAAACATAGTCTCAATCAAATTAAAATCACAGACTAAATTAAAACATTTTATAAAAGTAGCAACATATAATATAAATTAATATAAATATATTATTTCATATTTTATATTACTACTTTTTGGATATATTATATTAAAATATTTCCCTAGATATTAAGGCTACAACAATATTCACAGGCTTAACAGAAGTAAAACAACCCCCAAGCGGAATTTGAACCCACTTTTAACGTCTCATACATAAAATTCTTACTTATTGCTCATATAATAGAATTAAAATGTATAAGCAAGACCTTTTACATGTATAAATAACCAAGTTCTTTTTCAATCATCAATTACTTTTATATTTATATTTATAAAAAACTTTTTAATTTAATTCACTAAGCAATGCCGAAGCGATAATGAGGGCAATTTAAAATGAATCGCATCAAAACCGGTAGGTCGTGATCATTAAATAGAATGATGGTATGGCATCAACTAAGGTGTCAGTTATCTAAGGAAAGATCGTATAACAACTGATTACTGCTATAATCTCATTAAACCAATTAGCGTCAGTGGTTTTATAAAAGAGCTGTTAGTGACGCGTAAGTAGGTCGTAAAGATTGATTTTACGACCATGTTCTATGGGGAATTCCTTTATTCTAAATAAAAAAACTACTGTTTTAAAAAATATGCTTCAATACACGGCGCAGTGAATACTTTGCATTCAATGCAAAATGGTTAATACACAATTTGAATGCTAAATATTACAAAAAGTTGTTAAAGTTGGGTTAAAACCTCGGAAATAGGTGTATACTTAATTAAATTTAAAAGATTCCATTTATTGTAGGTTTATAGTATATTGAGAAAACTCTCAATATACTATAAACTATGTTATTACATATAAATATAAACCCTAAATAACTACATTCATTAAGTTATGTGCCAACAGTGTCACGATAGTATTATCGGCATACCATATAAAGTGGAATGATTATTTTATTTTCATAAGAGGAAATTGTGCAATTCTTACTTAAACTCTACTTTGGACATTATAACCTCTTAATGTTACCTAATTAACCTCTTAATTATTTATATTTTACTTCAAGGGCGTATAAAAGATAAAAAAATCGATGACCCAAGTAGTCTAGTTTGACATCCTCAATAAAATAAAGGAAGTATTAGCCAATCTGTACATATCGTTGAAATTTTAAATCACTTGTGTCACATCCATATTAAAATTTGATCGTGATAGCTTAAAATAAGAAAGTATTGTATAAAAAGTATTTTTAAATCAGTTTTTACATTAGCCTAATTTGTGTGAGTATTTTATATATAATTTCTTATTTAAAAATTCTTATTTAATAGTCTCGGAAAACTTTGTGATAATCAGGTAGGTTAGTTGGTAATAATGGTGTACTTTTCACAAAAGAAAAAAGAGCAATACAAATATTTTTTTTTGGCTCCGTGTCGACAGCCGTCTGTTCAAAACATTACCTATTATATTTTTTTATACAGGTATATATTTTTAAAATAACTAAGTAAAAAATACATTTTCGTTGAATCATTTAAATGAACGGCCTCCGTACGTGCTGTGTTCTCGTTCCCAAAATAAATACGGAATTACCGTGCATTTCATCCACATTTATAGCCAATTAAGCAAACTGAAGTTCTATCTAGCCATATCTACAGGCAACACTTTCGTGTACTACATCGCGTGACTATACACGGAGATTCTTGTAGGAAACAAGTATTTTTAAATGACTGTTAAACTTGCTTTCGGTCTGATATAGGCTAGGCTCGGTTCATCCAGGAGTTTAATATAAACTATGTCTAAATGCTTAGAATGTTCAAGCTTTTAATATACAAAAATATCATGTTTTGTATATCCATTAAAATTATAAAAACACACAATCCAATTAAATATTACAAAATAACTATTCTTTTAATATTTTCCCCGAGTTTAATATCTTCGGATTTGTTTTCGTGGTGCGATACGACCTATCGTCGCTGCCATGGTGGCGCAGTTGGACAACGTCTAACTGCAAACGTGATTGGTTGTGGGTTGGATCCCCACTCAGAGGAATGCTTATGTTTAAATTTATTTTACTCCTTTGCTCTTGAGTAATACCAAGCGCGTTGAGTTTCTCTGTTTTCTGCTTCTTTTTAGTCGTATCGTAAAATGATACTTACCTTCTACAGTAAAATGAAATATATTTTCAAATCTGTTTAACGTTTTCATAAATTGATAACATAAATGATACATACGTTTTACCTTTTTGCACTTGTTAAAGTACGCAGAAAGTGTATGTTAAAAATTTATTGTAGATATATCTGTGTTATAATATTACTGATATACTCCCCTTATTCGTACAAAAAAAAACATTTTTACCTTAATATTATATAGGTACTAAGTTGATCATACAAAACACTTTTTTGTAAATTTTTTATCTGAATTGATAATACGATTTCATAGTAAACACGTTGTAAGTTCTAGGATCTGACGTATGAATGTTTCGTAGCGATCAAGACATTTATGATGGTGATATTTATGAAGCTCGTCCGTTTAATGTCTTTATAAATTCCCTCTTTTAAATCAGTCAATGTTTATTTGAGCAAGATAGTTTGTAGCCCATTTCGTTGCATTAATATTGATATTATATGAAGTTTATTATGTTCATCTTTTATTTTCATATAATAGATATTTAGTTGTATAGAAAAGTAGAAAAAGCCAAGGTCTCATCTTAACACAGCTTTATGTTTTTCCCCACAGTGGGAATCGAACCAATCACGTTTGTAGTCAATCAGTCTCACTGCTCCACGATAGTCTTTACATTACCATTGGGTAGTCTATATAGTTTTACGGCATTAAGTGTATTAATACAATGTTTAATTTTTATATGAAAAGTAGCGTTTTGAAAGTAAATTTAAAGATTGAAAGAGATATGTCGAAATGTTTGACATCTTAAATTTGGAAAGCTTATAAGGTGGGCACGTGTGTTCTATTTCATACAAAACAAATAGTTTTCTTTATATTAATTATGCAATAAATAGAGGAGAGTTGGAAATATTAGACCATTTTTCACTTTCGAAATCAAATAAAACAAAGTATATATCGAATTTCCCATAGTTTAGGACCTTGTTTTACATATACCGCGAACTCTACAATGGAGTGGAGTACTACTTTTAGTGAATGTCTCAAAATATACGTTTTTGTGAAGAATTTCCGTCGGGACAATTTACACGACTAGTCGGTTAAATTGTACTACAGGTTGGGTAAATAATACCACAAAGAGGTAAGCGACTTCCAAATATTGTATATGGTTTAATAACATGTTAGAATAATATACAATATTGATAGATGATGTTTTATTTCTTTATTGAATTAATGTCAGTAAAATTCATAATAACAATATAGAAAAAAATAAAATTGCAAATACTAAATAAATTTAAGCACTTATCACCTTTAAATATCTTTACTACTCTCTTATAAAGTTAAAGATTTGTTATTTGAAAACAAAGTAAGTCACTTATACTTAAATTTATTATTTGCTTCATGTTGAGATGCAATTTTTTTTAAAAAAATGTACGTTTTCTTTTTTTAAATTTTTAAGTGTATGAATAACACTTTAGAATGTTAAAAACTATGCAATTTTTTAGTTCCCCCTTATCTGATGCCATACCTGCTTAAGTTACAACAATGATCGCAAATATTTTAGGTTCCGTGAACCCATCTTTGACAACGAACACTGTATCCAGTCAACATTTCTCCCGATTTTACCAGCCCATAATAAAGTAGCTACTCTTCTTTAATGCACACATAATTTATTTCCTTTTCCAGTATGACGGAAAATACTAGGTTGAGGAACAGAATATTTTGCAAATGTTTGTTTCAAACCAATCTTGCTTCCTTAAGGTGCATCTGAAAAAATACACTTATGTGGTCGGGTCAATTTTCCCGGTACAATTAAGACAACTTGTGGTGGTACAAATTAACAAAGTAAGAAATTTAAGAATAAAATATTTGTTTCATTGAAATCTTAAAACTTAACAATTACGTAAGCTTATAATTTTAGAAGTGATTATATTAGCATTAAATAATACACTATAGCAAGTTTATAACTTACCCTTTTTTTTAAATATGTGTACTATAACTGGTATATTAGCCAAAACTTATAAGCTTTAACCATAACGTACCAAACAAAAACGAAATGCACTTGCCAGTGTGAAATTTTGAGGTGGTACAATTTATTAGCCAGTATTGTACTATTGTACTGGCTGATAGATTGACTGGTATATTTATCAGACCCTTCCCTATTACATACTTAACTGTAGGCGCACTGTTTTGTAAATTAAAAAACAAAATAAATACATTAAATATTCCGGTAACAAAACCCGTTTAAATTCATTTATGTGTTATGCTAATCATAATTTAATTACGCGCTTATTTCAATTTTAGATCAAATTTCTACAGACATATAAAATATTTTCAAAAAATTTACCGCTTACAAGAAACTTAATAGATTAAGATAATATTATTACAACTTATTATTTAATTAATAGTGTAATAAACTTATCGTGTAGCTGCAATTTAAAAATGTAATACTACAAAAACAGTGATAACGCAATATCTAGAATACTCGTATTGTAAAAATGCTTAAGCACGGGTTGCTTATTTCGACTTGAAATAGAATCTAACTTAATCTGTTACTTTACGTGTCAGTGTACTTCAAACACATGGTAATGTGAATAAAATTTATTTTATTAATTTCATATATTTCTAAATATAATATAATTGTAGAACATATTGGCTTTTTGCACTACTACCCATAAAAGCAACTATGCCAAATTTGATACTCAGTTCGCATTTTATTAAAAACATATAATACTCTTATTAATATTTCTTAGAAATGTAAGAAATGAGATATGTTAAACTTAAAAAATATAATAAGCACAATTATAAAGAATGTTGTCATGTACAAAAACTAATTTATAGTGATACCTTTCAATAAGAGTGTTATTGATAATACCCATACAAAAATTCATTAACTGTCGTTCATCGCATATATGGCACTAAAATCCGGTCTGGAGGTGCGATCTATATAAAAACGTGCGACGATATCGAGTTTACAGAGTATATTAAAGATTTCTGGTCTCTCAGTTTATTATTTATTATTTCGAGTGTAAGGACCATGCTATGAATAATTGATGGTATTAAAATGCATTAGAAAAACATTTAAAATATATCATATTTATATTCATCATATATTATACTCTTCCGTTTACAAACTTACTGAAAAACAGATAACCTACCTACAGATGAAACTAATGGGTGTAGAAACCTTAAATTTCCCATGAAGTATTCTTGTACATAGTAAGGAAGCACTAAACGAGGGTTTGTTAAAATGGTGAACAGATAAACGGAATTTTACAAGTTAGAGTAAATATTACTAAAACATTATGGCAAGGGTCATTAAGACCACGCATATTAAGTTTTTTCTTTATGTGTTTTTTTTTTGAGTATTTTCATCAACTGATGCATATACAGTTTGTAATATATGTAGATAAACATGCATATAGGTTGTAGAAATCCTGATTAACTAAGTCAAATTGACTTGACGACTAATATCTAATTATAATAAAATGTACCCACGTTTTTCATTTCTCTCGAGACTCAATTTGAAGTTTACACAGACAGAGTTTTTGGTAAAAGTTAGTTTTATATATAGCGCTGCTCAATCCCGCCTGTTTTCTATGCGGAGCGCGGTCCGTTCTGATTTTGTAGGATGTCGACACTGAACTCGAAATATATATTAGTAGACTTTATTCTACGATGTAAAAGATTCTTATATCGGTATCTTATGAATTCGCTGAAAAAGAAGAAATCTTCATATTTTCTATATATATTTACTATATATATATATATATATATTTATATAATTTTACACAACAGATTATAAAATTGGAAATAGATGTTTAAAATAAATAAAAATAATAATTTCTTAATGTAATGGTGTGAATAAAAAAAAGTGTTACAAGCATATATAGTATTTGTATTTAAAAATAGAGCCTTAATTTAGTTATGAATATACAAAAATCGTAAAAATTCCTTTTAATTATTTAAACACCTGCTCATTGCGTAACCGCAGAAACAACGGACCGAACCGAGATAGGAAGTAGGCGGTCAGAGTGTTATCATTTCTACGATCAAGAGCAACTTAGTTATTAATATGACTCATCACATTAGCAATTAAATTACTCGACAACAAGCCTTAAATATCTTTAGTTCATCTATAGCGCTATCTTCGCAATCTACCTACCTATTAAGTATTTAAGATGGCTGGTATGAAATTTCATGTTTTACTTTTATCTTAATTAAATCTTAGTATTCTTTAATGTAAACAGTGTAACTAATATAAGATGTATAAATAATTAATTAATGATTTCTTTTCATTTAATATGAGTGTTCATGTCGCAGTTGTTTTTTTGTATTAATTCGTTGTAACTAGTTAACGCTTGTAATTTTAAATGTTAAAAAGGGACATATAAAGTTTATTTGATTTTTGTCAAAACATAAACAACTGCAGTTCCTAACAAGTAAAGTTTTCAAATACATTTTAAATTCTGCAATAATTTTAGGATATCTTTTTATGGTATCTTAATTAATAATATTGGTGTTCATTTAATTAGAATTTATGATGTGATTTATAAGATCCCGTGAGAATTATTTTGTCTCAGCATTCAGAGTATAGAAGCTTTCGCATGCAAAGTTACAATATGCCTTAAAATTCGATAAAGTAAAACAAATTACGAATATTAATATGAACTTGATTACAAATTGTTTAACATTATTCGTATCACAAATCATTATCATTCACACACAATTTCACCTTAAAATTCATCTATAGTGCAACAACCCCAGTACTAAAAACATTTGTAAGCAAGCATTTTTAATACATAATTATGATATATAAAACTGGATATTAACACGAAATAATTAGTGCAATTATCGTCGATCTTAAACGTATTTGCTGTCTCATTTCGATATAATAAAGGTTCGATATCATTAAAGAAATTCAAAGTATTTGATGTACCGGTAAGATTGCAGTTCGTTTTTTGCGATCATGCCCCCGTAAATGTTCGTGTAATTGCATGCAATATAAAAACATACTCGAAATTATACGATTGTCACTGCCTCAAATGTAACATTATTAACTTTCTAATTTTGAAATGTTTTATATATATATATAAAGCTTAAATGTTTAGAGTATATTCATATTTACTTTAAAGCGTCTTCAAGGTATTTAAAAGTATTTTAAATACCCACATTTGGATATCAAATTAAGTATATTTATAAATAAATACACTAAATAAATCATATTATATATTAAATCAACAATTATAAATTATTTATTTCTTATAATAAACTATGAAACAACATGTTAAGAATAAACTGACATTATTTCAAACCCATATGATGAAACCCAGTAGCAGTCGGCGACTTTTTCCAGTGCCCTAATGCGATCTTATCATAAGGGCGAAGGGTCGGCACTTTGCCACTTAGAGAGGGACCTATTTATATCCATATACAAACGACAGATTCGGACAACAGCATCTGCCTGTCTTTTACTTACATTTATAATATACATGGATACCGTTAAAGTATTATTTTTTTTAAAATTCATATATCACAATTTTTTATGAATCTAATTACGATTAATTACTTTATTCAATGAAATATGGTCAAAAATCTCTTTTGATCTAGTACAGTGTTTGCGCTCTTGCAAAATGAAACAAATATATAATTACTAACTAAAACAAGTACCATCAATGCAATCCACTCGGGGAATAATTATATTTAAATTGCTTAATTACCGCACTCTGTGTCTAACAGGACAAAGGGCGGTGTTGAGTTCCGCCACTGAGCACGCAATATCTCGGAATTGGGAGGAAAGTATATAACTACCCCGCTATGTGGAAAACAAATATAATTCTCTTAAAATAACAATAGTATACAAAATTACATATATAAGATCATAGACCATCCATTTACTAAAGCCAGATGTGAAATAAGCAATTAAGTTGGTAAATGTGGCTCTATGATAGATTTGGACGGTTATCGTAAGCATTAGCTCCCATTTGGATGATGCGCCCGCCTAATTTAAATAAGTAATAAGGGGTACCCTCACTTTAATAACTTTATTTCAAATGTTTTTTTGTATATTCATGTATTTTTTTGTTGTTTCCAGGTACGTTTGTAAAAAAATATTAAGCACTAAAGAAGATTTTATAGTAAAATTATACTATGTGGTGATATAGAGGTATTGTGATATTTAACTTGTACAAATTTAACGGATTTTAGTATTTATTTTAAGATGACACAAATACTTATATTGGTATTTTTATACTATGTGACCATAAAATTATATCGTCTGAGGTTATTTTAAACACGGAATCTAGCCTGTATAGATAACAATGTATTGGATAATACAAACCAATAACAGCCACCTTAACAAAAATTTCAAAGGAGATTCTTACAATAGAAAAGCGCAAAATCCCTTGTGCAAGACGCTCTCAAATCCCTTAGATACAAACTGCAACGGTAAAAAGCGTTGAACTTTTCACAAAACATCTCAGGTAAGTATACCATGTAATAGTAGTACCGTTTATAGAATGGGAGTCTTAAACGTGTGAAATAGACATAGGTGTTAGTAACGAGTGCGGGCGGGATAGCCGTATGCAACTCGCTTGCGCCCCATTCTTAGAGCTCAGCTGTCTGCCCCGAGCTGATGTTTGAAACACGGGACAGGCGGGGCTTAGCTACAAATCACTCAATGTCACATTTTGACATTTGAGATATTAGGTCTTTTTTCTATAACTCCGCCACCTCTACTATAGATACTCTATAAAATATAATACACGTTATTCCAATGTCGACCGCTTTAACATATCAGTAGTACTAGTTGCATTAATTTATAATTTATCGTGTTATTTAAAATAAATATGGAAAGTAGTGTATCTATGTAAAGCTACTCTGTGCCACCATTAAGTGTTCTCACGCCTCATGACAACAGCTATAAAATTTACGATGGCTGTGTTAAAATTGTTGACGTGAATTTCTAAATCCTCAATTGTATCAAATGATGAATATTAATTCGAAACTTATAGGCACTTTTAAATGGACCAGTTTGAGGAAATGCCTTAAACTGGATAAATGAGACTATAAAGTTCTACTGCCTATTGATTGTTTATAAATTCTTACAACGTAGTACATCAATAAAAGCCTGACTCTACATGAATATTAATTTGCATTGAGCAGGTCCTTAACATAGGCGTATTTGACTAATTATTGCACAAAATTGTATTAAACATTACAAGTTTTAAATAAAAAAATATACAATAAATTTGTGCATTTGAAATTATTAAAAAATATGAGATAAAATAATAAAAAAAAAAGGGAATTACAAATAAAAATTAGTTTTAAATAGAATTTTTGTTACAATTTACAGTAATAAATTCATTAAAAAGTTCCTTTGATATTTTTTATTTGCAAATGTATTGAAAAGCTTCAAGCCCAACACGTGCTAGAAAACAATGTGCCTAACATTACGCAAACTGTCCAAACAGAGACCAGCTTATTTTAAACAATGAAACAATAATAAAGACATCATTAATTGTTCTTAAAATCCGGAATTTAAAATCGCATGATCTTCCCGTTACTCTCCCGAAACACCGAAGCTACAGTAATACTATTATATATTTTCCCCGTTATTTATATTAGCCTCTATTGCTAAGTAATAAGGTATATTTTAATTAAGCAAGATTTAACCAAAAATTAAGCTTCACGCATACTTATTCTGAGTTTTAAGTTTTTTGTTCATAATCTAAACAATACTCATAATGAGTAAGATAATAAGCAATTACGACCGACTTGTTATTGTACAATTCTATTTTGTACGTTGCAATTCTAGACTAATTTATGGTGCAGTAAACCGCAGAACACACTTTTATTATACTTTTAGACTTTCGTAGACAATGTTTTTTAGCCGCTATCTCGATTTCACGTGAGAGCGCCATACATTTTCGTTGAAAATCAAATCAATTTTTTTTCTTAACTAAATGTCTTTGATAGGTTAACTAACTAAAAGGCCACGAATGACGCCAGACTGTCCTTCCATGTATCCGTTTGTAACGGACGTATTAGATTGATTTAAAATATGTCGATCCATATATAAAATTGAAAAACATCTAAATGATTCATTATTCAACCTTGCCCAATAACTTAACGGAATTAAAAGGTTATTGTAAATCGATTAGGTAATAATCTCTTAATAGCCACGTTTTATATATTATGTTGCTTGTAATTTGTTTTGAAGGTATAGGTGTAGGTATCTACATATATCCGGGTGTAGGTATCTACATATATCCGGGTAATTCCTAACTAAGGCGCAAACGCGCCTGACGAAGGTTGTCTAATATAGTCACCCCCCGTAGCGCTAAGACGGTGTGATGGATAGCCACTATATTGAAAACCTATAGGTATTGCATAGTGTGTGGTCACGCAAGTAATGGGATTATACGTCGCTTAATTTGATCAAATTCAATTTCTTCATTCCTACTTGTTAATAGGAAGTCAATGACGCCGTCGTAGCGTAGTAGAATTTATATTACTGTTCGTGATGATTGTGAGTTCAAATACTCATATGAAAAACAGATATTTCATCATTTTTCTCGAACTACTTATCACTTATGTTTTTGCTTGACTCCTTAAACGCGACATACGTAAATAAAAAGAAGCCCAGTATTAAATTATTTAAATATATTACGTACCATAATACAATTTGTTACTGGCTCAAGTGGCTATTTCTTTTTATATCTCTATAAAACAAATGCAAATGCAAATGTTTATAACTTTTTTCTTAATCAACTCACTTGCACCTTTCGTTGCAATAGGTAATAATAAATTACAATATGGTCGTCGTAAATAACATTAGATTCACCTTATCGTTTTGAAACAAGAGCCTCGATGAGCCTTATTAAATTATATCGACACTAATTAAAGCATTAACAATATTACAAATTAAAAAGAACAACCGCCTATAATAAATATGTTTCATAACAGTATTATCGTCATAAAATACCTGGCTGCTTTACGATCGCTCGGAATTATTTAGTAGTGCGTGTCGTGGTCATGGGCCTGCTTAGTCGCGCTATGTTGGCTTTATGATGCCTCAATTATTGTAAAAGCCGACGAATAGACTACTCTATACAATGATACTACCAAAATATATAGAACTTAAACTTTAACTGTTAGAGTTCATATTCATTCAGCTTATTGAGCGTAATTGAATTGAATTATGAAATGAAATTTGCGTATCGTCTTACATTTCGGTGCTTACATTCGCTTTGGTTACACAATAAAGTAATTAATCTGTTGCTGCCTATTTATAGAAGTAACCAGTTCGCGTTCAGCGTCTTGCTTAACTCATATGGCTGTGTGCAAAATTTCATTAAGGTCAGTGGAGAGCTTGAGACATTTAATCTCGCTCGTAACTGTAAATACAAACTGGGTTAGAACCGAATACTGGCATGTGTGAATTTGAATATTAAATAAGTACCATAAAATATAACATTATACAGAAGAACACATACATAGCTTCCTCTGTGACATTTCCCAGCCAATAACTGTTTTTTTATTAGACGAAATAAACAAACGTGGTATACAAAAGGTTAATTGATTTAAATATGTTATTATGCATATCCGTTACGATGATATTAAATACGTATTAATAGAAAACAAGTGATCTTTAATTAATATTTACGCGATTCTACAATTTTTAATACCAATATAAGTATAACTTATTATATGACCCATTTAATGTTCAGTGAGTGTCTCCTTAGGAACGCACTCTCAAAAATACAAATATATATATATGGCAAATTATATTAAACTAGTACTTAATTATTATTTAAGCCTTTAAAGTTATTAAAGTACTTATTAAAATTATTGGTATATTATATATATTGTAATCATAAATTTCCAAAGGCTTTGTAGAAAACAAACCAATAATCGAACGTGGCCGCCCGATGTTCTTAGAAAAACAAAAGAGATTACTCATCCCGCCGCTCGAACTCTATCTGAGAATTCCTTGAGAACGCGCCACCGCGCCCTGTAGCGACAGCACGCTGAATTTTTTACCATAAAATAAATACCGAGTGTAACGAAAAAAGGAAAACTAAACATGTGTTCTAGTTTCCTTTTACTCGTATTAGGTTATACTCAATTTGAAATTAATTTTATTACTTATATAATATTTAATAATTGTTTGCAATTAATATTGAATCTCTATAATAGATTGATTAACAATAAATTGTCCAAAAAAAAATTAGATAGTTCATGAATTAGTAATATCTAATAATATTATCTAATATGTTGTCTGTACTAACCCCAGCTCCGCAAGACGAGAGCGTAACGGAGTACAGAGAAAGTTTGAGTGACATGCCCCCTCCAATGCCGCCTCGCCCCCTTCAAGGATTTATGGCGCCATATTGGATTGGGGCAAGATGACACGATGTCCGGATAATTTGGGCAAAGGTGCCGGAACTATGTAACGGCGCTTTAATTATGATATTTCTCTATCAGCATGTTTAAGTCTCACGCCTAGATGCAATAGATTAATATCTAACTTTATCGTCTGATTATTAGCAATTCATTTGCTCGATGTTCGCTTTCGCCACTGGAGAATAATAACTATAAATTATCACTCGATTTATAAACACAAGTCCACAAGTTTTTACGACTAATTCCTCATTGGAAATGCATAGAACTCCAATAACACATTCATAAGCTTTTTACTTAGCCCTCGAATGAAAGATGTTATAAACAAAGCGAATTCATCGGTGAGGCAATAAATAACTGGCGGGTGCACGCACTCGCGCGCAGTGTCTGATGTCTTGACACGCATGCGCCCGTTTTGCGTGCCAAAACACTGCATCTATGCAGGCGATTCAGAATATAGATTTTAACAGAAAAATTATATATTAATATTTATTTCTTTAAAATATATGAAAGTGCTGGAAGGAACATCGTGTGATTTATATACGTTGCAATTCATTATTTAGCAGCTGCTGACGCAATAATACTCGCGTAACAAGGACGTTACCAAAATGCTAGTCTCCATCAAACCAAGGGTGCGAATATAGCAAAAACAGAAATCTCGTTAAGATGACAATTTATGGGTTGTTTTTGCTAAATGAAAATAGTCGCGAGCCGTGAACTGAACAGACCTTTTTTGATTTTCTTAATGGAATCTTTTCGCAGGGGATTTGCGTTGAGCGAAACGTTTAAGCTCTTCCGGCGTTACAATAGCCATTTGTAAAAATTGAGAAATATTTGTGTGCATTCTGATAAATCGAATTTTATTTTAAAATATTTTAGAGATATCTTGAAGCGAATACATATATTTACATATATAATGATCGGTGATTATACGATTCCGTCCGATGATAAAGTTGCGCTATTATATCTGTTACGATATATTATTAATATTAAAATATATACCCCATTTGATCTGTGAAGGCGTGACGCCTACCTACAATAAAAATACATTCTACTATTACAAGTCTTACATAATAATTTAAATACATATGAAGTAGCCTTTCGCAGAGTCGACAAAAAGAACGTTTATAATAAGGCAGTCGGAAACATTTCACGATTTATGACAAAGCGAATTTTTGTTTCCGTTTCTTTTGTCTTATTCTTTTTTACCATTTGTCACACTGACCCGTACATTTTTGTATAATAAAACCACCTCGAAAGTTTCTGCTGCTTAAGTGTTAGGCATACGTTTTTAAAGCATTGCGTTTTAAAAAAAGGGAATGCTTGCTTTATTTTAAAATACGTTAAATATTCTTCGCCTCTGTCTGTCTGTTTCTAAGCTTTTTTGTTTCAGGCAACGCAATAGGTTTAGGTGCAGTTTTGAAATGATACCATTTTTTAACCGATTAATTGCGTATAATATTGGTATTCGAAAATACATTTTAGAACCCGACGTTTCGAACACTTTACAGTAAATTATTATATCAAACAACCGCCAACTATTTTTTTGTTGCCTCGCGTACTGCCCTGGATTCTTGCAAAATGAGCTGACTGTGACTTGCTCTCTGGTGTGATCGGATTGAGACTTCAAAGTTTTTAAGTATTGGGTTCCAGGTGGTAGAAAGTTTCCAACTGTCTTCTGTATTGTAATTAGGGTGTGTTTGTATTTCAATAGCCTCGCAGATCATCGTTGGGATATATCTGTTTTCCCTAGCGAGAATTTAAGGTTTATCAAACCTGATGTAATTATTGGATTTTTTCGTTGTAAGCTCACACACAGCTGACTTCGATACACGCCCATTCTTGACAGAGAGATGTGTTCCTTCACCCTTATACCCATGCTCCTCTTTGTTTGACCAATATAAGATAAGCCATGGTCACAAGCTAGTTTCTATATACCAGCACACTGCAAAGGAATGTTACTTTTCACTGGTCTCAAGAACTGACTCATTTTTTTGTTAGGCTTAAATATAGTTTTTACTGAAGCTGTCCTTCATATATTGCCAATCCTGTCTGTAACTCCCTGCACATATGGCAGTAGTGCTGGTTATCTCTCCTTTGTGAGCAGCTTGTTGGTTTAGGTGCAGTTTTCACTCTTATTTAGTCTGGGTCGTTAGCTATATTCTAGTTTTAGTTATCTAACTTAATAAGATCAGTAGGGCTAATGTTAATGGCAATAAGCATTTTCGTTTCTAATAAATAAATCTATCTACTTTCATAGTTTAAATAATTATACAATTATCAAATTTTACATCATAGAAAATAACATCAATGCAATAATAATAGTAAAATCCTACAAAACGAGCCTTTAAATGTAAAAAGAAACAGTTTTGTCATATCATAAACAATTTTCAGAAGTTGGTAGGAACTGGAATAGAAATCTTAAACGTTTTATGTTTGTAACGGTAACACAAGAGGGAAGGTTCACGGTACGCAGACTACAAACCACCCTTTTTGTGCCGTTTTCCTGCCACGCTTTTCTTTTCGAATGTTCCGCTCAGATCTCACGGCTATATAAACTTATATTTCAATAGAGACGCAATTCTTAAAATACAGTGACAATGAATATAGCACATATATTATTAAATTAATAGTAAAAAAACACTTAATTTGTTATATACTATGTATGTTTTATGTATTTTCAATAATCAATATTATAATTGTTTATGATTTTTCATTATTGTAACTTTCATACCTTGTCTTAAATAAATATCATAAACATATTTAGTAAATAAATAGAATATCATTTAAATAAAATTTGTTATTAAGTTTATATTTTAATAAATATCTGTGTTATAATATCACCATGTATATTTAAAATAATGTATATACATCTGCAATGAAAATAAATTAATGCACACTCCATAGTTTCACAGCGCGACACACGTCGTTCTATTTTCTTTACTCCACTTTATTTTCTTGCTTTGCCTCCTGCTGCTTCCGTACCGAGGACACTTTTGGTTAGTTTGTTCAGTTTCCTGTATAATAAATAATAAAATACATTATCTTTTACAATACTGAAATGATTAACAAAGCTATAAATCATAAGTTTATAACTCAATTTCTCAAGTTTAATCGTCTAACATCATGTAATTCTTCCTCTAAAATGTGAATCTATATAACAAATATCTACATAACAAAAACCTATATAACCAAATATCTATATTACAAATATCTATACAAAAAATATCTATATTACAAATATCTATATAAAAAAATTCTATATAACAAATATATATATATATATAAAAACTATAAATATTTTCTAAATTGAGACTAAAACTTGAAACATATGCGTTTATAACGTCACAGTGGTTGCAATGTTTTAAAATTTATTGATTTAAAATATTATATATATCTTATTAAAAAAGCATAAATAAAATAATAATCATAAATTAAAGTATAGTATTTTAATAGGGAACCGCAAAATATGTATGCAGATTAAATTCAAATATATTTTGGGTTCACAAACAACGTTTTCATATTCTATTAGTCGATTATGCTACGTGTATTAAAATCAGATAGTTCTACTGATGACATGTGAGCGTGTATGAGATGCACCCAATATATCATATGTACCCGATACAATGTGATTGTCAATGCGATTTTTCACTTATCAAATGTGTGGCACGCGTGTGTTAATGTGTTTCTGATAAATAGACTGTATTTAGTGGGGCCTGCCATTGATTCACTATATAGATTGATTTATGTCATGCTGCTTCTTTATATAGAATAATTTTTGTTGTTATTATTGTTTCGCTTTTATCGATTTGTTCTATCATTTTACAATATTTTTATTGATCTTTTTTCGTATAATAATTTACTACAAAATTTCACGGTAAGTTGCATTTAAATGTTTTTATTTCAATATCTGCCGATTAATAAGTGTTAATAGCTTAAATATTACTTTAAAATTTACAAAGTATAAATTATATAGGGCTTTCAGTGTGATCCAAAAGAATCAATTTTATTGGTAAAACAAGCGCGCTGTTGATTTATGCCCTCCGAGCGTGGCTCCGCGATAGCGTGTCACCGCCGTTCGCGCCTCGCTCTAGATTTTGCTAGAATATCCTTTGTGTTTATGTACCAAGAAAATATTTTTGTAAAATTAAAAAGAAATTTAAACATTTTTATTTTTCGTTTCCAGCTGTTCAATGCTGTGTTTTGTTTCTTGGCAGACATGATAAATACAAATTGTAGTCATTAGAATGTAGATTAAGAAAATAAAATATTAAAGTGGCCCTCAAGTTTTTATAAGACTAGTAGTTTATCAATTCAATTGCTTCATTCAAATGCATTCCCTAGCAACTAACAAGTAGATTGTATAAAATACTTAAATAAATTTTCGCAACATTTCAAGCAGGTGAATGATAGTCATAGACTACTTACGTTAAAAAGAATATATGATATATAAATGCTTATTCACACGCCATTAATCACAATTGACGATTATTCCTTTTAATTTGCGCATGAGCTTGCCAATTTGCAATATTTTTTATCTATTTGACATCGTTAACGAACGCAGACTTTTCACTCACCTACTGTACTATTTGTCTCTAGCCATTCAATAGGAAATATTTTATAAAGTTTTTTTTCTCCAGGACGTTGAATAATTGGATTTTTTTCCCTTATAAACCATAACAGCTACGCTTCATAAATTGACAATGTTGTCGCTAATGTGTTTGTTTAGCGTTGTCTGGGTCTTAATGACCCGAGGCGTATAAAGCGGTTTCATCGTAAATAACGTGCCCTATAAGACGATACAATTTACGATTGAATTGCTTAATTATTTTACTTTCATTTAGCAGTATCATAAACTCTGTATTAGGTCAATTCCATTGAAAAGCGTTCGAATTGGATAAATACAGTTGCATAACTATATAATATTATTGTGTAGCAGAAATATCTCGAGCGAAAGCTACGAGATCAAAAAGGATTAAGGTCACGTATGTTGGATAATATTAAGTGGACGTAGATATGCCGTTTTCGTGACTTAGATATGGAACTGATAGCAATACATGTTATTGCAAAATGTTGAAAGAATAAATAGTTTTAACTAAAATTTGAATCGAAATACCTTTTTATAATTTACATATAAATACGAAGAACGACACATTATAAATTATTTGCGTACAGGAAAAAATATTAGCCGTTTATCTTTATGTCGCTTTAATTGACATTCAGAATGATATAAAAGCACAATGCTAAGCTTCTTCCACGACAAATCCAAGTTTGGTTTCAATTTCTAACCGCGCCAGGAACTGTTTAAATCATGCTCGTGCACCGAAAATAAACTACGCCGCTTCTCGACGCACAGTAAATTCAACGCTAATCTACTACCCCTCTATGTTATAAATAAATAAATACCACAGCCACTATATCGTCGTCTGACAAAATGTGCCACCGCTTCTGTCATAACAGTGACTTTTAATGCACAAAATTAATTATACAGTAGATACTTTACACACACACAGGCCACAGATTGCCGATTCATTTGTAGATTTATTTATATATTGATTGATAGTAATAACATATTGTCGTCTTGACCTCTCGCCGTTTAAATCTTCGACAATAATAAGCAGTTAAAAAGAAAAAGCTCAGACGATATTAGTAAATCATTAATTAATTACAGAGTTCCATGAAGTGTATAAGCATGTTAAATATTATATCGACTATTCAATTCCTTTATTTTCAGCTGCACGCTTTATCCTACACAGCAGGGAAGTCAGAGAGAACCTTATGTCAAGACACTATTTTCTCCACTTTCCGCTTGTAATCGAGACATTGCGTGTTGAATGGCGGAAATTAACGTCTTCTCTGTCTTAGATACCAGAGCGGAGAAATAAAAATGTGTTAAATATAATTATTCCCCCGAATAGCAATTGAACCTACAACCAATCCCATTTACAGTTAGACACTGTCCTACTGCGATGGCCCCAATACACATTCATTATATATGTTAATTATTTCGCTTATGAGGAAGGGGCAAAATATAAATCGTAACTCTAATTATTACTCCGTAGGTACTTATGAATAGATATGTATAAACAGTCTATATTTTAGGTTTCAGGAGAAAAATAATACAAAACAAAAGATTTTAGAGCCTCGATATTTTGGCGCAATATATTTATATACATTTAAACTGTAAATAATAGCTATTTAAGATATAAATATTATATAAAACAAATATATCATCAGTTACAGCGTCAAGAAGAAAGAAACGAGTCAAATCAAAAACAATGCGGGTGACAGGAAACCAGCAGTTCATTTTTAATTATGTGCTTCGATAGTGGATCTCAGGACTAATTAGGTGTACCAACTATCTCAAAAACAGTATTATTCTATAATATACTACAAACTTTTAGTGATTTTCCGTCAATTATTTCTAAATACCATGTTAAAAATGATTCCGCCACTTTCGATGACAGAAAAGTTATTGGGTCTCAAATAGATTGAGACAAAGGAACAGCCGGCTGCTTTACGTGCCAGGGATCGTAGCTGGTGGCTATTGTGATACATTCCCAGCCGGTGTTACCATATATCTTATAGAAAATTTTGAAACGTTAAAATGTTTGAAAATTAGCGAATTTAGGCTGTTGTTAAGAAAACTTAAAAAAACAAACAAAATTTATATAATATATTTCTGTCGAATATTATTTTTTAATGTTAATGTAAATAGTTCGACATTTTATTTTTCTGAACAAGTTTAGAACATATATTTGCAGTAGGTACTTAGCACATCAATTTAAAATACAAGTACATTGTAAATATTGATTGGTGTTTTTCCTCTTCTATATAAATAGTCGTCAGTTACTATAAAGTAACTGTAAGGTCTAAAGCCTTTGGTATTACAGGTATTCAATTTGCATATATATTCAGTTTTATTTTAAAACAATGTCCCTTATGATTCGACAGCTGCATCTATACTTTTTACTCATGCAGCTTTTTTACATGTATCTGTTTGCAATACGAAGACATACTATAAATACTAGTTGGAGGTATTATCACAGGCATATTACTTTTCCTGAATAGTTTACTAAATATGTCTTTATCTTTAAACTTTCAAAAAAAAATACAGGTATCTCTAGTACTAATGTAATAGACACATATGTTTATGTCCTTATTCATACACATTTTATATTCTATATTTATATGGAAGAAACCTATTTTACAACTTTTTATGGAAAGAATAGCATAACTTGATTCAAAGCATGCATCCCGACACCTTAGCAAGAAGCAACTTATGTAATGCGTAAATCTTATATTGATATGACGTCCACCTCTATTGATATCTCGTGAGTGTTTGCCAGCGGGCGGAGCTAGCGCGGTGCCAAGTATGGCGGGCGCGTTAATGTACCGACGCTCCGTCGCTTGTTTTTATTGTGGTCTGCACGGGCGTCGGTGCTATTAGACAATCTATGCATGGACGCCACACACAGAGCAAAATGTCAGACATACTAGACTCATACGTAGTATTATTTAAATTAATGTCACGTCGGTATGTTCGTGTAAAAAGTTCTAGCTCAGGTTTTGTTAGAAAAGTGTTAATTTTGTCAAAAATTATGGAGATCCATTAACGTCTTTCACGTTCAATTTAATTTTTAATTTGATTAATTAAATTGACAAATTATCAGAAACTCATAACACTTTACGTCGAGATACTTATAGTCTAATTACAAATTGAAGACGGTTTGATAAAGAAATTATATCGAAAGACAGGAAAATTTAACGTAATATTAATCATGTGAATAGTGCTGAAATAATTGATAAAAGTGACACATAAATGTAAGTTACTTAAATTATCTTTAGATATATCAATATTTCAGTGACCTGATAAGTCTGACCTGACTAACTATAGACGTGTTGAAAGAAACACCTGCCGACTTTTGTTTAACTGTCTTGGCCTTTCTAATTTTATTGGATACGTGCATGCAATTTTAATTTTGCAACGAACACCCACGTCGGTTTGTTTTCCGTATTTGATCCTTAGATACCGAATTCGCAAAACGATTTTATGACAAGATGTAATTTATATTTAAAAAACTATTGCATATAACTTTTGTTACATAAATACATATGTATTTTAATATATTTTTATTATCTTTTAGCGGAATTTGATTTTACTATAGAAGTAAATAGTATATAAAGTAAGAACTGATAAATAAAAGTGATCAATCACACCATAGCTAGAGACTATAAATATTTCGAATCTGGTAATGATTATTGTAACAAATTGAAAAAACAGAGTGGATCAAATCAGAATCTGAATCAAAATCGAGTAACAAACTCACGCAGAACGGTCGGCAACGATGAAAAATAGACGCATGTGTGGCATTTCAGCCTCTACACAGATTAAAATAAAGACCTGGGGATTATTTGCGGACTTGCGTATACATTATGTACGTGAAAGGGCCCGTCATGTTTTATTTATTCGCGGTGGATTCGTAATAGAGTTGTGTCGTGAGAGCGGCCAGCACGTTTTTTGTAGATCGTAAGACCCTATATTGAGACGTCTTGGGATGCTGATGTCTTGTTGCTTGTCCGTACAACATCCGACATGGCTGAGACACTTATTTTTTGATGTAAATGTTTAATGTTCTATAAAACACACCATTTTGTAGTAAAGTGTAATTAAATTGTTACATCGGAGAGTTACTAATTAAATATTTGCTTTAAACTCTCATTATCTCTCATATCAATGCTAAAAATCTGCAAGCACATTTTAAATTTAACATCTATGTAAATCAAAATGTAATATAGCACAAGAATTTCGAAAGAAATCCAAGTAATTGTAAAACACCTATTCTTTGTCACAGAAGTAGACAACTGCACGAGGATATTAAAAATCCATTCATCAGAGTACCAACAAAAAATAAGAATTCAGATTCACACTCGAACACTGTGGCTACGAAATCTGGAGAACGAGGAGGTATTTCCATCCAGCCCCGCCCGTTGGGGTGGCAGGGTCTCTCGTTTGACAGGAAATGATTGTCTAATATTAGCTTTGTTCCAAGGTTCCTCTTTAGGGATTTAAGCATACCTTTTCAGACATTTCGCAATGACCGTAAATCGATTTTAGTAACAGCATATATCCGCGTTAAATCCGTTCGTTTTTCTTATTTTACACAAATAATGTGTAGAAAAATAAAAAAAATAGTGAAACAATTTATCGCAGCCTAATGTCATCATGTCACGACTTTATGGATGGATAAAGAAGCGTAGATAGTAATAAATTACAAAAGAATTTCGGGTCAACGGCCGCTCTTAGACGACTGCGCTACGATTTTTTTTAACACCCCCGATCATCATAACAAAAAGTCACCGCGTGTGTTCTTTGAAATATATACCGTAGAGTTTTATTTTGAATAAAATGTATCTTTGCGATATCTATTTCGACGCGGCTTTCGTCAACATCGGTAACGATTATGAACAGAATAGTCGCATTATTAATAGTAAGACTCTGTGTGGGTTTGGTGCTGACGTATTTGTGAAATACAGGCCAATTCAACAAGATTCCGTTAGTTTTTTAATCTACCGAGCTGGTAAATTATGTTTTTCCTCCAAAGTGTATCATTAGCCTGTGACGATATTTATATGTATATTTTATGAACATGAGTAATTGTCTTTTAAACTTTTATCATACGTTTGTTTTCTTTAATATAGTCTATATTTACTTTGCCTAGATACCTATAGGTATGACAGATAACAAGACAAATGTATTATTTATTAGTGTATAATAATGAAAAAACTCGAATTGACCAATAAACATTGATCAATAGGCGGTAATTGATTTCACTTCGATATACGACCACAAAATATTTTGTTGAAACAGCAATAATATGAAACTCGCATATTGCGATTTCGGTTGTAGATAACAGAAATAATGGGGTTCAAAAATGAAATTAATTCCAGGTTGATGATTTCAAATTGAAAAGTCACATCGGCTCGCGCCATAATTCATGATCCTGAAACGTGTCCGGGCGGCTGTGTTGGACGCGGTAGCTGTAGGGCTGCCGACACTTTGTATCTTTATGTATAAATGCGCTTAATTTATGTAACCCTGAAACCTATTTTGTCCTATTATTTTATGACAATTATAGTCCTAATATCACCAGATTTACTTTAGCAGGTTTACTAAATTAAGAACAAAATATTCTAACCTAAATATGGCTTTTTATTTACATTCACAGACGGGGAGACTTAAAATATTAAGTCAATAATAACCCAAGGTAATAACCCTGGGAGAATCCTGGTCAATTAGTAGTAAAAAAGCATTTGTATTATAATAATATGCATTTTTTTTATATAAAACACCGTTAAAGTATTTATATAACAAACTTCAGTCGTAATAAGTCTCTACTGACATTGTTTTTAATATTTGATATCCCCCTGTCCCTTCATGTAATAGGGTTAATATATCAAAATTATGTAAATATTTGTTGTCAACCCTAGGCTCATTGTCACAGTCCTTTGTCGGAGGTCTTTCTGCTTCACCACGCGCGATATCTGCTAGAATATACATGAACGCGCACAAGTGTAGTCTTGGTTAATTTTAAGTACGCCTATAATCTCTTATGTATTACGCTTCCAAGAAAATTAACTTTTATTAACTAACTAAAATTAACTTTTATTAACTTATGAAATAAACGAAAAAAAACATACTTAGAAACAGTTAAAATAAAGATAACAAAATATATACTTTCTGTATACGTGATGATTTTTGAATCGAACCCCACTCGGGGGAATGATTTTATACAAATTCATTTCTTCGATATGGTGAGAAGAAAAAGCGTGGCGTTGAGATCCTTCGCTTTGCCACTCAATACGCAATGTCTCCGATTCAGGCGGAAAGTGGAGAAGGAAATGTCTGGACACTAGGTTCTATCTGACTGAATGCGGGAAAAAAGGTAAAGCTGAAAAAAAAATGTTCATGTTAAACTTTTTCGTTATACTTAACAGAAATAAACTGCTTTGCCTCAAATGTTTGACTGAAAATAGCTAAGCTATATTTGTTTACGAGTTTGACATATCTATTTTTAAGAGAAAAGTAAAGGAACTTTGTAATATCTCGCTTAGTATTGTATTTTCTAATAAATTGTTTTTCTGAGGAAAAATTGAATCCACATCAATGACGTTCTAGTATTTATAACTAAAATATTCGATATACATATTTCATTCTCAACTAATTGAGAACTTCAATTGTATTTGACTGAAACTGGAAAACTATTTCTAAATATATGTATATAAATACCAAACAGCGCTCATGTTTAATGCAGTCGCTTGTCATGAACATTTGTCGGTCGCACTATTTCAAACCTTTCCACTCGTACCTACAAACTTCTTACACCGCAATATGTTTTTGACGTTATATTAAACTTGATGTTAGCAATTATTTTATACATTTTCTATGCTTTTTATCTACTTCATTTTAATATTTTTGATAAATAATTACCACTTCGATTATGAATTTCGAAAAATATCATAATTTATATAGAAGTAATTTTTCAAATTTTCAAATTTTTCAAATTCACAAAAATATTTTGTGAATAATTAAAATTACTTTTCAAATCACAGTTTTTAATTCAACTACTATAGTCTAAAATTAAGTTTAATCAATTTTACCATCTTATCAAATTATAATAAGTAACGGTTATAAATTAGATAATTACGTCAAAATATATTTTGTACATGATCCGCTATTGTTCTACGAAGCCGCCGGACCAAATTAATTCCGAGCTAAGGTTTTTGTTTTAACAATCTCAGCGACGTTGAAAAATATGAATGGCGTTACATGTTAATCCAACTAATTATTACTCCTACGAGTTAATTAGAAAAAGCGTCGTAAATCATTTCATCCACCAGTCAAAGGTATGTAACGCCGGCAGGCTATTAAGGAAATACAATAGAAATATTTCCATCCTTATCCAATGTCGATTTTTAATGTAAGTAGAAAAGAGAAAGCATCATTCGCGCGTACTGCCGGAAAACGATACCATAATTTGCTTGCACGAAAATTCGATAATAAATCATAATAGTTTTAGACAGACCGAGGGTAAAAAATGAACCAAATTGGAAAGTGAATTATAAGGCACGACGAGGTTAGCCTGTTATTAGAGCAATTATGTTATTATGTTTGCCGTATCTAATCCGAAAAACTAAATTGGAGTTAGCCGCTGCCGGCGAATGTTCCATAGGTTCAATCATTTCTACTTGTGGGTCGCACGAAATTCGTTGCGGAAGCAATAAGAAACACGTAAATTGTAACAAAATTGTACAATAATATATGTATAGCTAGGTAACGTAAAGCGAATTTTCGATCGATATTTAAAAAACTGGGGTACTATTATTTTGAAACCCCATTTCGCTACGGTTCATAATTTGGGACAAATTAAAAAGGGTGCTCTGTTGCTAGTACATACTACATAGTTCACGTTTTAAAACCCCTCGTCCTTAATATCCTTCACTTATGTCATAACTCATATGACCGTAATTGAACGAGCGTTTCTGGTTCATTACATTACCATACTTATATCTCAAGGAAAAAAGTCCACAATAGTATAACTGATAAGAAATATTCGCGTGAACGATTGCCTCTTTCACAATTTGTAGCTTCAGCATACATTGCGCTAAAACAGGTTTATTCTTTAAGTTATGAGCATGTTTTGTGTTTTCATTTGAAAACGCGTCCTATTGTGTTATCAAAATATCAAATATGAATACCAAATAAGGGCCAGCACAAAAGAAAAACTGCCATCTTTTTAATTTATGCATAAACGAGTACATGAAAAGGTAATAATAGGAGCGTGTTTGGTAAATATATTAATGTAATAACTCTCTCAGGGCATATCAAAGTTACAGGGGTCTATTTTCTAAAATTTCACGGTAGATACATCATTTCGTTGGCGTGAAAAAATAAAACATCTCCATTACTACGAATGGTTACGGTTTTTAAGTCGATGTCAGTTTTCATTATACACGTGAATATAACTTAATTCACTTGAGAATAATTGTTATCTGACCACTTTTAATAAAAACATTCGGTCACCTTATTACACGACCATTTTTCTCATTCATAAAATTGCATTGTAAATAATTCTTAACTCTATGTAGGCACTAGTAAATAATACTGTATATAGAGTCAATGAATCGTCGTTTATATACTTCTTGAAAATATTTGTCTCGAAAGCGTTAACCTCTTTGTTTACTTATAACTATCAAATGACTGACAAGTTTCAATAAATAACAATGAAATGATAAAAAGTATAAAAATAAATGATTTTTTCATTGATATTAATGTTTATTAATTAATAATTTGTTGATTTAATTTTGCTACATATAAGTTTAAACCTATTCTTTTTTATAAGCTTTTAATAGTATTTATAGAACACTATTCAACTTTGTTGCGATCCTTGGAATTACCACCGCAAGCCAAAATAGCGTATGATTTACAATCATCAGTCATCTTTCTTGTAATATTCTACGGTACATAATGTAAAGTGAAATGATTTATCTTTTAATAACTAGTTATTACCTTAGAATTTATGTTTACTATTTTATTTAAAATATATATTATCTATCCAGACTTAAAACCTACTCTATATCACTCAATTACTACTAAAAATAAAGTAACTATTTAATCTGTGCGTAGTCATAATCATTTTAATAATGACTTAGAAATAAATCAAGGCTTAATAAACAAATCAAATATATTTAAATAATGAACAATAATTTTCCTAATAGTTGCCTTATTACTTAAATGGATTGATATTTTGTGCCGTAATATTTCCAATTAATTTCCTAATAAAATAGCTTTTTGTAACAGTTATACAATATTTTTTAACATTTTTTAAAGTGTTATTCGCACACTTAGGAAATTGTACAATACATATATAGAAAACGTATAAAAATTTTTAATGCAGCAGGATTTGACCTGTCTTTTTCAATTACCTAAGTTTATGAATAACACTTAGAAAAATGTTAAAAAATATTTAATAAAGAGCATTCTCTCTTGCAACGTTTGTTCGTAGAAGTGAATACGTTTTCTAAATATGTCTTTTTCAGTTATACAATATTTTTGTCGGGATACATCTTTTGTAGCACTTATTTCGATAACGACATTATTAGGTTCCTTTCAAATTTGATTAGGTAAAGAGAATAGTACACACGGATAGCAAGTTCCAAGCTCCTCTTTCTGAAACGCTGTTCTAAGGAGTTTCTTCCCATTAGTGCAAATTATGTATTCGGCCGTTCAGAGAAAATGGTCGACAAACACTTATAGCATTTTCGCGAAATATAATCAAAATATAATAGATATCAATTGTTTTTGGAGACATAATTTCATTTTAATACAGATGATTACGAAAAATCAAAAATCCAAAACGGATAAACGTTTGCGTCATGTTTAACGATTGTACTGAACTTGACCATATAAATAGGTACGTTTCCCACTGCACTGACCCACTTATCAGCTCACATTTGACCGTATCGCCTTATCAAAGAGAATGAACCAACAGACGGCGGGTCATGAGATAAAGAGACGACGACATTCTTAAACCTATTTATTATTTTTTTATCATTAAGCATCTCTTATTTACGTCATTAAATTTTCCACGTTGTGTTTGTGAGAGTAGCTGGGCACTATGTGGTAGATATCAAAACCTCATTTGATTTTATATACGAGGATTATAGAATTTACATTCTCGTAAATTTATGAAAAAAACGTGACTAACCGTTTCATAGTCCACGCAAAAGAAGCTCACAACTCTTTAAATATATAACATATAGTACCTTAGCCTATGATATGCACTCATAAAAGTTACATCGAGTCAAACATTGCCTATATACATATCTCGTGAAGTTATTTAGATTATTTCCGTTCTCAAAAATATAAGTAACGGACCGTTTCGCTACTATATAGATATATATACTTTAACTTTTTATCTCTATGCATATTACAAAACTTTATATTTATAACTTCTGTTTTTGTTGCAGGTAAGGCCCGCATAAACCAACTCTAAAATCTACGGTTAAGTGGCGGAAACAAATTCAAAATTTAAATTACAATTTGCTTTTAGCGATCGTTTGTTTTGTCACGTGCCCGCCGTGCGATAAACAGTTCAATCCTGATTTACATAAAGTCGTATTTCAATTTCGCGCCACCGCATCGCGCTTCGAATAGCTCAATTCTATTCTCGTATTTTAAGGAGTATAACTGAAATCAAAGGGAAGTCCTTTTTGTGGAATGCTCAAGTAAATGCGACGTAAGCGTGTCAAGTTTAAATAGGAAAGTTAATGGATTGGGGTAGTATGTACGACTATATAAACTTATAAGCGGCTAAAGCCAAGTTTAGTCCAAGGCTATTCTAATTTTGGTTCACATAATTTTAATATTTGAGCAGTTAACATATTATAAATTTAATTATGTGTTAATTTATTTCAACTATTTATATGTTTAGGAAACATATTTTTTCAACAATAATGGTGTGAGCAAAAACTTATTTTCATAGCGTTTCCCGCCCATCCGTAGCGCAACTGCATTCACACGCATTCGTATAATCTTTCATGTCGTCAGCCACATAGGCGCGAGTACCGTCACTTGTAACCAGCCATTTTGTAGAACCGATACAGTTCGCATTCCCTTTCGCAGTTAAGCATTATTTCGTCTGGCCGCGTTAAAAGCACTGCATGTTCGCACTCCCACCCGCCGCAACAAAACTCACACACACGTCTGGTACGCTGTATGAATCACTGCCACCCTGTGTGTGTGTGTGCTCGCGCTGGCTGGGAAGTGTCAGTGTGTTGGTGTCCCGCGCTGCACGCGCGCGTCTGTGTGCGTCCGCGCGTCCGCGTACCCACTCATGGCAGCCGACTATGACGGCTCGTAGATTTGACAGCTAGCTCAATGCGAGTTCAGACGTTCATTATACCCAACACATACAGTATACCCCTACCGACGTGATATCGTGAAAACGCTCACATTTTATTTACGCGTGAAAAGGACGGTGCCGTACTAAAGTGTCCAGTGATATTTTTGAGTCGAGTTTTCCCGCGAACTTGAACTTCGGTTTCACCGAGTTCCGATTGATTAGTGATGGGAACATCGTATATTTATTTATCATGTTCGCAATTAGATGCGTTCCGATGGAAATAAGACTGAAGGGCAACGGCATGAATAAAATATTGCTGGCTGTTTGGTGGTCTCCGCTAGATAGAATGGTAATTCTAGTGGACGAGAGGAAAAAATAAATTGGACGCTAATGGACCGAGCCGGAATACGACAGTTAATTATGACAAGAATGAGGTGATATTAGAAATTGTCGTAAATAGTCGAATATAGTGATGTGAGGACAGCTGACATTAGTCTTTTAAAAGTGCAAGTTTTATTTGACATTTTATTGCGTAGTATTTAGTAACAGTTTTATTTATTTATTTATTAAACTTTAATTGGTTTGGTTATAATTATTACGATTGGATTAAGTGAATAACATTGGTAAGTTGTCATTGATAACTTTTATATTAATTTGTAGTATAACGACACTTAATCGTTGTTGTCACATAGAAATTAAAAAATTGACTGGCAATAAATTTGAGCAACAGTTACTGTTTTTACCATACATTATTTTTTTTATCATACACATATTTTTAAATATACATAAATCTATGAATTTGCGTCAATTAATCAATTCATTGAAAATTGAGACGTATTGGAAAATATACAAAATTTTAAATTAAAAAATTGCAAATGAAACAAAACAGCTGTATTGGTGTCGTCACTATCGGTATCGTTGCATATGCTAAGATTAATATAGACATTTACACAAATAGACATAAATATCATTTCTTTATGTATCGTTCGCATTTTTGGTCGGAGCAGGTACCTTAGGGATGCACAGTCGTTTATCAAACTCTTGATTTTTTTATAAAAAAAACAAAATAGAGTCGTCTCTCTGTATCTTTTAGCACCGCCCTTTTCGACTTTCATACAAAAAATATATAACAGCTTTTATTTATCAATCGATGTAGCATGATTTTATAAATAGTGATAATTCATAGCGTTAGCTATATAATTGTAAAATATTAAAAAAGGCTTACATCTTAAACGTAATTAAATAAATTGGTTTTCTTGTAAAAAATATATTTTCTGGCGGCACAACTTATTGCAACAGCGCTGCAGCAAAACGCACTAATGTGTTCGTTTACATTACTCATTGTAATAGATATTATTAATAAATGTCTTGATACTGTTTAAATATTACAAGTTAACAGATGGTATTTATTTAACCAATTAATATAATAGGCCCGTGATAAAATTAACATAGAGGTAGCGTCGCCGCCGATAAATGCATTCATTAATATACGGCTTTAAATTTTATCTCTTATCATTTTCATTGCAATCAATTAGTATTTTAAAATTAGGGACAAATTTTTTATCTAAAATAATGAATTTATAATGCTTTTTACTGTTGAGGAACATTTTATTGAGATCATAATAAGTTATAAAATAAAAAACTATTTATTTTAAAGTATTCAATAATTTTAATTAATTATTATTTTTATCTCGTATTGATCATAGGTCACTGCATAAAAATGGATTGAACAGAAAATCATTTTACATAAATTTAAGTAACGATTCTGGGAACAACGCTTCTTGCACTTTCATAATATGTTACAATATTCTGGTCCACCATGCGAAACATGAAAAGTTTTAACTATTTAAAATAACACTGCACTTACCCTAAAACAAACCTTTACGTTTTTAATATAAAATTACACATAAAATGCTGGCTATTTTTTTTTAAAAGACAAGTGAATTATGCACTAATAAATAACCATCCGTTCTTATTTAAACTCGATTATTCTTACTCCAATTTTTATTTTATATATTACTGTTGAAAATGTATAAAAAAAGAACGAAAATGTTATTGGATCGAACTGTATTATTTTTAGATAAATATTGATTGTTAAAGGTATGCCATGCGTAAAGCAAATGTTTTAATTTCATTCATATCCGCACATAATATAATATGGATCGAAAAAGTAGACTTAACAATAAAATTTATTATAGTATAAACGTAATGAGATCATTTAAATTCGGGTCTTCTATGTTCATTGTTCTTGCATAGCATTTGAATGACAATCCTCATGATCGTCATGGTTAAAAATATTTCAAATATTTGCTATATTCAATGGTTGTTCAAAGCCATATTAAGTAAATTTTGACACCGTCGTAGTATAGTTTATATAGTTAGTAGTTTGTACTTAATTACTTCTGAAAAATGTGTAATAAGTTATTACACATTCGTTATGTATTATTAGAGTAAGCGCAAGAAATGTAATAAGTTTTTACACTGGATACGTTGTTTCTTAAATTTATGATATATACATATATATATATAATTACAAACAGTGAAATACATTTAATTAAGCATCTACAGTTTTTTATAACTTTTCAAAGCTTGAATTAGCGAAGAAAGCTAATATGATTGAATTGATATTGATAAAGAAATTCAATCAGAGAATCAATTTTATAATTTGTATCGCATTTCTTGTTTTCATATTTAAAATTGGTATTTGCATAAATAAAAAAATGTAGAGTAGATTAAATTAGCGATATATAATCCATTACTGATATTCATCACGAATATAAAAAAACATACGAAGTAAATAAATCAATTAATGTATCTGATAAAAATCAACTTAATTAAACCAGTTTTGTTGAGAGAAATTTACATAGCTTACAAATATAATTTTGACAGATATAGGGCAAGACGTGTTGATTTATGATTTGAGTTACATAGAAAAAAAATCGTTCACATTCTTATTAAATATATTGACTGTATATAATTGAAGTCGTTTCTGTCAGATATGAAACTTAAATTAATATGAATATTAAGTTTCATCGGAATTTGTTAGTAAACATAACTAGAGCCTTTAGCTCTACCTAATAACTTTAGCGGAACCTTTAGCTCTACAAATAACTTAACGCATTTTTGTTTTTCTATCAAGATATCATATATAAATAAGTAATTTCAAAAGTTAGTACATTACTGAAAAACATTTCAACGTTTTATTAAATAAAGACGTCCAAATAATAGACAAAATTTATTGTGGGTGGTTTTCAAGTGGCTATTACAGTAACGGTTTCTTTCACCGCTATCTAGTGCTGACCATCGTGAACTGCTTTTTTAAACTGCTTTAATAAAGTGTACAGCATGTAAGATTTTAATGTTCATACAGAGATTTGGTTGATGCGATAATGCAGCGTGACTATGCGCACGACTTTCTATGAAACCAGAGAAATCATAGCGGCTTTTTCTTACAAATTTGATATGCCCTTTACACTATTGTTGCGTAACCAAAGAAAGTTGTATCTTAACTTGGATTTAGGATTGACTGTAGTTAAATTTACATAATGTTTGAAACGATTTTCGACTACTAATCTAAAGTGAATTTTAAATAGCTGTCAACTATTAAAGGAAACTTAGTTTTTCGTCTTACTGTTTGTTATACGTTTTACTAATAGCGTGTTACTTATATATTTAAATTTGTTTTCATGTTGCTATTATTTAGTCTAAATGAATATTTAGGTGATTTAAGCTAGCATGGTTTCAAATTTTCAACAATCGTCAGTTTACATGTCAGACGTTGACGCCATATACCGACGCCTAATTTAATATTTTTTTTATATTTGTGGATTTATACTTTTATATAATTATGCAAATAAATATCCAAAACTGAATGAATATAAAAAAATCAAAGTAAAAAATTAAGGCAAATATTATTTTACTTTATAATTACACACATGTCAGTGACTTACACTATCACTTTTCATTATATATTTTAATGAAACGTCCATTATGATTATTATCAAATAGAAATATTGGTTGCTGGTGTGTAAACTCTATCTCCCTCCCTCTATTTTAAAGCTTACATCGTATATCATAAAAAAAGTTACACCTTTAAACTTAAGTAGGCAATTTAAATGAGAATAAAATTAAACTACTTTTTAAGTTGAATAAACGGTTCTACCAGTTCATAATGTAATACGTGTAGCATCAAAACATCTGTTATTCAGCATACGCATACAAGGTTACATTAAAACGAAACTCTGAAATCAATTCGAGAAGATAAATGACTATATAAACATAATACGTTGATATCCAGTTTGACATGCGAAGTCGATGAAATTAATGTGTATTATAGGCCCGTAACGCCCGGTCGTTTGTTAAGGGAATTTGTAAAATTATCGACGAACCAAATATCAATTTTAGTCGGCATGTATTATCATTTTATTACAAATCTGAATGAAACAGGTTTAAGATTCATTTTGTTGTATTCTTTGTTTTGGTTCTTAGTGACTAATCGTTTGAGCTTTTGTATATAATTTAACATTTACTTTTCCCTGTAATTAGTGAATATTGCAATATAATAATATATGGACGTATTTAATTATCATTTAATAAGACGTGTGCTTAAGTTTCGCAATTATTAAAATTTACATAAATAAATTATGCGACAAAATGTAGTATATTTTCTATGCTTTGATTAAATATATTTAATAAATACATATTGAATGTATGAGTCACATGTCCTTTAACTGGTGGACCTTAGAGACATGTATATCATTTATACAAAATTCGGTTATTCGGTTATTCAAAAACGCATTGTGTGCTATATATTAGTAATTTAATGTATTTCTCATGAATTCTTACTATTGGCTTTCAACACTCCATATAAGCAATATATAATAAATTTCATTCCTCCGTCCTCATAATTTTCATAAAAAGAGGTCCAAAGATTTATCTTAAAATAGTAATATAAAAATTATTATATTTTCTAAGAATATTTATTCAATAGATTCGAAATGGAAGTCAGAATAAATTGTAATAAGCGTATAAGAATATCGACGTAGCCGGATGTAGAACGCATGGTTTAGTGGTCAGAGCGTTTGAACGGTTTCCATGAAGCTCGCAATCCGAATCCGAATCCTGCTGCGTAAAGAATAGTAAGCTTACGTGTCAGATAGATTGCCGACAGTTTTTTAATGTAGACCAACAACTAACTGGTTGCGATGGGAAACAGTCTTATTATTAAAACTGTTATTGCATTCGAATTACGGCATTACATAATTAACACGTATAGCATTATTTTATTATATATTTATTACGTAGGCGCTTTAATTTTTATAATGACTTCCGGTGAATTAATTTACAAAAATCAGACGTAATTTTAAATTACTATTTAAACTTGAAATACGATCTAAAACAAAGTGATAAAATTACCGAATTTGTTTACCTATGTGGTATTGTTGGCACCTTTATATTATAGAGATATTTATAATATGTACTTATAAACAATTCATAGTCTAGTTGATCGGTCCTTTTAAAACTTATTAGGTATATATAATACTGTATCGTAGTGACTGTAATCGCGATTGATTTCAGGTTCGATTCCACTCGGACTGGTTATATTTAAAATATTTTCGCTCTGGTACCTAAGAGAAAGCGCGGCGTTGAGTTCCGCCACTCGACACGCAATGTCTCTATTTTGGACAGAAATTGGAGAACAGAGTGTCTTGACACTAGGTTCTCTCTGTGGTCGTTAAATAACGTTTTAAACAAAATAAATTAATGTATAATATATGAAACACCTACAGCAAATAAAAGAATGGTAGTCAGTATAGCCATACCTAATTAGATAGGCTAAATGTCAAGAATTTTAGTTGGAACAAGCCGTTGGGGAACATTCTATTGCCAGTGTTTTAGTTCTACGATAGAATTTATATTTAAAAATAATGTATTTTAAAACGCTATTTACTAATCTTTATATGTTAAAAATATCGTATTTATATTTTTATTATAAACTTAAGACATACATTTATGTTGATCGATTATATTGTCAGTTAAAAGACTGATTGACAGTTAACTACACTTTTTTCAAAGTTTAACACTTCGAAAAAAGTGTAAAAATCAAAATTAATTGAAATTTAAGAATATTTTATCATATATATCATATTTCAATAAGACGATTTTTTTCTACTCATTCGTAATGAAGTTAAATAGATATATTTACATTTTTCGATACTTTTAATGATACCAAACAAATTATTTAGTTTAAACGTTGCGCTACAATCGATAGTGTCGATAAAAAAGAGGCCCAAATTACAGTGATCGCTCCCGGCGGTGATTTAAAAGAATACTTTTGTTTTGTTCGTTCTAAAACTGAATAAATAAATTGAAATATAATTATATGCTAAAATCCAATCGATTTATTTCTAACGTAATAATTATATGCATTTGTTCTGAATACAATGTAATGTTGCTTAAGGTCAAACAGTAAAAATAGGCGGAAAATTCGTCGCTAAATATTACAGCTTCAGACTTAACTTAACAAGCTATTACTATCAGGCTATCGAATTTCAATTATAAATGTCAAAAACAAAAAACGATATAAAACAATATATACAAAGTTCAAACTTGAAACGATTTGTATGATTAACAATTTCCTTGTCTCCTTCAAAATAAGGTTCTTAATGTAAAGAAGCGTACTTTTAATCTGTATGCAAGTTTTATGTCGGTTTTATGTTGCTGCTACAATAAAAAACACCTTTTTCACTTTTATTGATGTTACGTTTCGAGTATAATCGTATTGTTTATTATCCAATTTAGTTTATTTTAAGATATAGATATGTCTATTAGTATGAGATATATAAAATATTATGATATTTTAATTATTTTTTAATTTTATAACTGCATATATGACTAAAAAATTTAATTTTTTGTAATCTAAATATTAATCTAACTTTGCCGAATTTGAATCTGAGTAATCCGATGAGCGTCGTTTCGATTTTAATGTATAGATATAGACATTTTATTCTAGCGAAGCTTAAGTCACAAGGGATATTTATTATATTTTTCATTTATATTTGTCTTAATAACCTTAATATAAAGAAAGAAGTTATTAAAAATAAAGAAAGAAGTTAAGAATGAAGTTATTAGAAGTTATTGAAAATATTAAAAATAACTGCGTTGAGTTCCGCCACTTATGCGAACGAAGTTTCATGTCAATAGGTTCTTAGCCTTTGCCTACCCCGCAATGCATTATCTTCAAATTGTATTGTTTTATAAATACACAATTTCTTATATTATCCAGATCCAATATTTACATCTGGAGCATATTTTGTAATCTGACGTACCTGCACATGTTTGCTATTGGAGTGTACGTAGTACGATGCCAAAACATAATAAGCGCTAGCATTATTAATTAAAGTATACTATATTTGTTTTCATACTTCAGTTAGTTTAGGATTTACTTCAATATTTCAATACATATTTTACCATTAGATTTTATGTTTACATATAAATAAAAAAAAGCATCTAATATATCCATAATTTATTTATTATCAATCAATAATTTATTATTACTTTATTTAGAAGTTTCTCTTTCTAATATCACGGTTATATGTAGCCTTTTTCTTCTATTCCAGGTTACAGTTATTTTTTCACAAAGTCATAGTTTTTATTTTAAAATAAATAAACGCACAATACTGTTCTGTTATTTATTTTACGGCTTTTAGGCGTTACATTTGAGTCCAATTTACTTTGCCGATGTCACATAGAAAAGAGAAGACATGATCCAGATTGATCAGTTAAATATGGAAAAATAGTCGTATATATGGAAAAAACTATTATTAATAATACACGAAATGTTTACCGATGTACAGTAGGTACTTTAGTATCGATCGAAAGAAACAGGAGGAACGATGAGTTCAAATAAGAACTTATAATCTACGACAAAATTATAGCTTACCAATCTTACAAATCAAACAATGATTTGCAAATTAAATTTTCTATATCATTTTTAAATACATTCTGTGACGTGCTTTGAATAAAAATAAATAAAATATTTTTGCAATATGAAAACCATCGACTTATATTAACATATTGTATGGATACATATATAATCGAATACAGCTTTAAGCTCGCAAACGTGCTTTAATTTTCTAATAAGCTTTTTTTTTATTTAAACGTTATGTAAATCGACAGATCGACATAGGCCATCGATTCGGAGTGGGACCGCGTCTGACTGCAAACGTTATTGGTTTTGGGTTCTATTCCCACTCTGAATAAATATATTTAAATTACTATAATTTCTTCGCTCTAGTACAAAAGAAAGCGCGGCGTCGAGTTCCACTGCTCAATAGCATTATCTCGAATTCGGGTGGAAAGTGAAGAACGAAGTGCTTCACATTCTCTTCTCTTCTCTCTGGCTACCCTGATAAGCGGGAAATAGCGTGAAGCTAAAAAAAGATATACTTGCGTATAAATTGAGAGGAACCATGTAATTTACTAGTTTTTCAAAGTTACTAGATATTCCGTTACCAATACCATATACATATTTATAACGTATACACATATATTAGGTACAAATGTTAACTAGCTACTTAAAAAAATTATGAACCTTAATATATATTTATTCTTGTAACCATGTAATTTAAGGAAAAATTTAAAATTGTAACTGCTTAACCCCTTATACACAATTAAGATGGTGTCAATTTCAGCAAACACTTGCCAAAGGATAATAACAATCATTAGCGCCTCGTAGACCCTGAACGAGTTGTTAATGGCCTACCTACTTTCCGTATTAGGCTTCTGATGTTCTTAAAATGTTATTAAAGTTGATATCAGCAATGGTATAAAGCGGTAAAGAGTCTAGGATATACCTAAGAGGATTTCCTTCTAATTAAGGCTTTGAGAATAAAAGTAATCTGGTTTTTTTAATCTATTTAAATATTCGTTAGCATATGCTGTTTAATAACATTCTTAATAATATTTATAATTTTAGTACTAAATATAAGCACCTAAAAGGTATTTGTATTACTTATCTAAGACTAACAGTTGAAATTCTTAATTCATATAAAGTAATTATTGGTTATTATTATTAAATCGATTACGATGTAATTAACTAAAGGAAACCCGAAAAAAAATATGTAAAATATACTACTAATTTCAATAAATACAAATGGATGTCTATTTCGACATTGTGTGGTCGCGCCTATTGGCACGTTGCACCTGAATAAATAAAAAAGTTAATAAGTCTGCTAAGTGAATAATTTCTTTAATTACTATACAGTCGTAATGTGTATTTATTTAATCAGTATCGGCTTCCAGTTTTAACTTAAACAGAAAATCTACTCACCGAGCAGAACGTCTAAAACAAAAATCATATGCAAATAAAATATTTTACGACTGCACAAAATTATAACTTGTTTCTAAGGAGATGAATATTCATTTAAAAGCTATCTGATATGCCAAATTTACTCCTAATTATAATAAAGACCAGTCCGCAACGAAAATATCGTATTAATTAACTTGACTCAATATCAAATATAAATCTAGATTAGATTCTTTTGGAATTTAATGTATTATTTTTATCATAACGACTTTCATGCAGATTAGAAACTAAGATAAAGTAACGTGAGCCATTTTCGTTTAGGTACAGTTACTATAAAAATATATACCTTATATTTTATTTGATAAAACTTGTTTTAACTTTTTAAATATTAAATAAATATTTAGTGTTTCATTCAAAGACCTAGAATCAAGATACTCCGTCCTTCACTTCCCGCCTGTAATCGAAATATTGCATGTTAAGTGGCGAAATTCAACACCGCGCTTTGTCTGACCAGAGCCGAGGAATGATAATAATTTAAATATAATAATTTCTATGATAATGAGTGGGAATCGAGTCCAGAACTAATCGTGTTTTCAGACGACGATCCACTGCGCAAGTAGGTATATAATAGATATACAGATAAGTAAAATAATAATTATATTGTAAATAATATCACCAAGCAAATAAAATAAAGTACTTATAATTCCTTTCTTCTGAATTTATTAAATTATTGTGTAGGTTACTAGGAATGCAGGACATAAAATCTTCGTTTTGTTTAAAATTAAAAATATATAGTATTTATTTTATTCGTTCATAAAACCTTCGTGAAACGAGACCATTTCATAATCGTTAACTCAATAGCCTTTAGATAATACAACCAGTGAATTTTCAGAATTACACATTCATTTTTATTTTAATCGCTTTTCTTTGCTGCTTTCTCTATTTATTTTTTATTTGTTTAAGTCGATATTACAGTTAGAAATAAATAAATAAATATATGAAAACCTTTGTAAGTGAAATAAGTACAATAGCTATTTGTAATAAGTATAGCCACACGCTCTCAGGATTTTAACCCACGTTTATTTTAAACTGTAACTTGAAACATTTGTAATGGCTGTTTTCTGATTTGCAATATTAAACAAAGCTTACCTCAACAGTCGATTTTTTCTAACCAACCAGAAATAGGCGTAGTGATGTGCCGTGCGAGGTGTGCTGCGATAACTGCGCGCAAGCACGCTACCGCTCCGCCCATCCTCACGCAGAGCTAACGCTGACTTTGTTTTGCTTTTATGATGTAACGTGACAATTCAAGCGTTGGGTAGACTAGTTTAGTACATTAATCAATTTTCAAATAATTTATTTAGCTTTCTAATTTATATTCATGTATAGAGAGTAGATTACAATTCTTTATTTAGGTATATACCTATTCTAACGTTGCTTATGTTATATATTTTTTTAAATTGCATTTTCTCTTTTATTTTGGTAGGTACGGTAAAGGTAATTGATTGATTGACATAATTTAAATATGGATGCTCTATAATTATATTAATAATATTTTTTGTTTTACCTACTTTTGGAATATTAGTATTTAAACCAATGTGTACCTGCTTAAATTGTTTGATACTAATATTATTAATTGTAACGATAAGTAAAGAAATATCATTCAAATCAAATCAACATAAACGAATAGCTATCAATATTTCACATGGGTATCTACCGACATTGCAGTGAGATCGGAACGCGTCAATGCTAGTCAAATGTCTAATAGACTCCAAGTGCAGACGCAGAGCACTTGATAAACGGCGGCCATCACTGAGCGGCACGGCCTATTATGAGAGCGTGACGTCACCGCCCCGCCCCACCTCCTTCAATCAAACCGGGAACCCTCGTCATACCCCCCCACCCCACGTTCTGCTTTACTGACTCCGCATTTTTTCTCATAATAATAACGTCGAAAAAATCGTACAAAAAAATCTCGACAGACGCGATTCTCATTCCGTCCCATCCCTACCGTGGCGTTCGTCTTTTTGCCGGTCGTGCAGCATGGAATGCCGAAATTGAATTTAGAATAGCTGACTTCGAAACTTTGCGAACTTAAGTTTACCTTGTTTAAATAATTTTACATGTTAACAGTGCTTGTAACACACTTGTATAGAAATAAAGCGTTTCAGGTAGTAATTTCAAAAATAGTAAGCCAATATAACTTTTCGATATCTATAGTTATTGTATTAATACACAATACATACATATATCATTAATTTCTGATTTCATGACCAATGATAATTATTACAAAATACACGACAATAGATTTATTCAGCTACGTTAAGGCAAATAAAGTTAAATGAAGCTAATTGTTTCTTATTGTACTTATACTGTAATTACTGAACTATTAATCAAGGGTAACTTATTTATTCATGCAATTGATTATTTATATTTAATGATGAAAAGCTTCAAGTCTTCAAGTCAAGACACCACATACGCTATTAGAAATATATTCATTAAGTCAAAGATATCAAATGTGATGATTGATGTCTCCAAGCAGAAGTAACTATTAAAACATTAAACAAATACGTTCAATGTTATTTCCACAACTTATAGTAAATAACAAAATTTTAATCAATTTGGTAAACTGTAATTAAGTTTTCATATTCTATTAAATATTAGAATTTCTTCTCATAAGACTCAATTCCAATATGAGAACCATAATTTTAAAATATCCATTCCATTTAATCTTGTTCGAAATTCAACATAAAACTAAGAATTAACATGTAAGCTTATTATTGTTTTAACTAAAATATGCAAAATAGTTTTTCAATAAAATGTTATTGCAATTTATTTATAGTAACGTAAAAATAGTCTTTTAATTACATGATGTAATTAACGACATCTATTACCGAAAAGTTTCTTAAACCAAATTTGTAACTACTTGACAACAGATGTCACTAGTGTGAATTCTCAAAACAAGTTAGTTATGTAGTATGACCCATATAGTATAGATGGTGCTATATAATGTTTTATTTTAAAATATTTGATTACATGTTAGATTTTAGTTTTTTTTTTATTTATTTAACTTTTTACCTTTTTAGTACTAAAAGTTAGTAAAAATAAAAGAAGACTATGAAATGAAATGAAATTTATTTTGATTGTATTATATAGGTATATTAAAATACTGTAATGAAATATGAATAATTTAAATTAATTATTAAGACGTGTTATCAAGATATAAGAACCGCTATAATTTATCTTAAACAAATTCACTTCTGAATATTTTTGTTCAATGATAACATCACATTACATTCTCTTTATTGCATTTTAACACTTCATAATTTAAGATTATATTTTATTCAATTTTGAAAACTACACTTACATGTAACTAACTATATTTTTTTAGTAACTTAATTTCTTTTTAGTATATTTTCATCCGAAAATAGTGTTAAATTTGTTACAAGTAATTTAAGTTTATGTATTCTCTTATAGACATAGATATTTAAACTCAAGTTATTTCAAAAAACTTAAGTAATTTATGTCCATTTTTTGACCATTCAATTTAATCTTTGTCTTTTACAAAAGATGAATATAGTAGTCTGTACAACTTTGGAAGATTACGGTTGACTGACAACCTGGTGTGATACTTTCTTATTTTGATAGATGTCGCTCTAAAACTGACTGTCATATTCAATTAACAGATGGCGCTAATTTTAAAATATAATGACAATAAACTTTAAAAAAAGTTATATTATATAACTTTTTGTTGTGAATTTATTTTATATAAATATATTGCATGCTTAGGATTCCTATAGAATACATTTTAACGTATTTAACAAAAATATAAATATACTCGTATATATATACATATATAGTGTGGGTGTGTCTGTGTGTATTAATATAAATTGAAATACTTAAAATGTATTTTAGGAATCCTAAGCATTATTTTACAAATTCTTGTGACGTAATATAAAATAATATTTAAACACGTAAATTATTATAATAAATAGCTAAATAGCTCTTAGTACAAAGCTTGTCTTTACTATCTGTACGCCTACAAAGTTTCGATATGCAATTACAGAGGTATTTCGCAATAAATCAACTCGCGCGATATAACAATTAGCCGGCATGAGAGCAATGTTAATTAAACAGCTATAATGCGACAATAGCTTGAAAGCTGGCAAACTCTATACAAACACAGCAATAGATATAGATAGTTCTATAGCTATCTATATGCAAATAGGCTGTTAGGCTTAAATGTAAATAATAAAAAAAGCAGTTTCACGCTTTTACCGCATTTCAGGGTATTCAGAGACAGTAGTATCAAGACACTCCGTTCTCCACTTTCCACCCGAAATCGAGACACTCAGGTACCAGAGCGAAGAAATAAAAATATTTTAAATATAACCATTCCCGTGAGTGAGAATCACACCCACAACGGCAATTTTCAGAATCATAAAAATACTTAATTATATACTTATATAATACAGCAAACATTTCAGTTCAGGTTTTACAATCTTTATTGTTAAGATTATATTATTTATAGATTACAGGTTTCTATATAGATCGATACATATGTTAGTTACTCAGTCATACAAATAAAATTTAGATTTAGATAAAATGTTGCATACGCAAATAGATCACAATTTAAAGAGTAATTTCCTCCGAGCTCTTCTCCCAGTAACGCTGCAGGCTGGCCTGGCACTTGAACGGTTCCATGGCAGTTTCTTGTCTATTTCCTGGTTCGGTTTACAGAGGAGCTTGAACAGTGGGGCGTGCATTAAAGAGCATTCTGAAGGTCCCCCTTAAGCCTACACTTAGGTCGCAACCCAGCTAAACCTTCGAGCTCCTCCCGCAAAGTGATAACCCCTCGATTCACACCGGTACCGGTACACCGCACTTTAAATCTATGCTAATACTCTGAAAATGTTTATAGAACCAATACAATAACTTATTCATGTCACAAATTAAAAGCTACATTAAGACTGACCATTTCCTCAATCTGAAATCAAATTCTAATACCATAGCAAAGACCTTTAGTTTTACATGCTCGATGACCATCGAGGAATGCCGGACATTTTGATTGCACGACCCATAATTGATTGCACTGGCTTTGATTAACAGATTCCTCTTGCCTACCGTTATAACGGTAAACATCTACAGGACTACAAACTACCAATACAGCAAATCAATACATTAAAATACTATATATATATATATATATATATATATTAAATTAAGTAAAAACTCTCGACCTCTTTTTCGGCAACTTATTTTGACAAAGGAGTTTGCAACTTGGCATACTTTAAACTAATATAATAGGGTGCAAAGCCAATATTTTTCAAAGAAATGCATTAAAATACCATAATTTGATAAAAGAAATATACACACTACTATGTGTTTACGTTACACGTTTATATAATGTTAGATATACGTTACCAAAAGGCAAAGTGGCATCGGTGCCACTATAATTTATATCTACAAATTTTTAACTCTTAAATAATAGAAATCGTAACAGGTTCTTATTATCATGTCACATCTGACTGAACCTTTAATATACCTAGGCTTTTTGAATATGTTAAAAAAACACATCGTGTAAAAATTAAAAAAGGTAAATCCTAATTAAAGCCTCTTTGCCACGTCGAGATGAAATGTAAACATTGTCACGTGTACTTAATTATTTGGGTGCCTTCATGAAAAATTATGAATCCGTTGTGGAAAGTAAGTTGTATGATTAAATTCTGAAGTTGATTCAGTAATTAGCGGTACATCGCATTTCACTCAAGCTCGCCCTGAGCCCGGATTCACTCTGGAGAGCAGTTTATAACTTTTTGGGGAAAATCCTTTTTTGTCACCTGCTTGCTTGTAATTTTGTGACGGTCCATTTTTTAATGGGTTATTTCAGTGGTTAATTGATATTTTTTTATTATCTGAAAAACAAAAGTACGTTAAAATTGGTAAAATAATTTAGGGGTTAGTTAGAAATTTTAAATTTTAATTATATTTTGTAAATTATAACTAATATGCGTTCCAATCTGCAAGTGTTTTTCAAAACAGATAACTATCATAGGTACTAAATTGTAGAGACAACTTTGAAGGATATAAGATCTTTATCAATGTAAGTATATGAACCCTTAGTATGAAATCATCTACATATAAAAAAAAATAAAAATTTGAATACTCTGTCCAAAATGTGTGAATTTGCTTCACACCTACCGTGTCGAAATCAAGGCAGAATTCTAATTAAACTATAAATTTGATTTTAAAAAATTTAAGTAGATTTTTTTTATTATCTCCATTTATAACTATTTATTGTATAGATGATTTTTTGTATGACAAATGAAAGTCTTTAAATAAACGACGTAATTACAAGCAGATCTAAAGAAACAGCATTAAGATTAATACGAGAGCGTATAGTAATTAGTGAATGTCTCATAGCCACGCTTGACTCCCTTTGCAGAGTTCCTGGACTAGATAGCTTAACTTATATAAAAGTACTTTAGCGTTTGAAAGTTTTAGGTTTGCTTAGGTTTTAAAATGATACATTTTTAATAGCCCGGTGAGTAATTAACTAAAAATAGCCACTTATTAATCGAATATCCGCAGGAAATAATTTCTTAGTTTTCACGTAAATCACATTCAAATAAAATTTAGTAGCCATTACATATAAATAATGATTCTAGTCTTAAAAAATGATAAATCTAGTATTTTTTTTTTGCATGACAATATATTACTGTTATTAATAGCCACCTCATTATCACGCAAAGCATAGCTCAGTCTTTCCGTCACGTCTGTACATCGATACGTTTCGTATAAATCAAAAACACTTTATGCTCACAATAGCGCTAATTGACAAATAGTGGAAATGATAAATACAAGCGCTGAGAATTTCCCGAAATATATCCTTTGATCGTCTCTTGATAAACTGCTACCGACTGTTGAACGTGAGATGGCATTAATATTCTTTTAAATTCGGTCTTATCTGTACGAGATGCGATATATTGATCGTAGTTAAAATTGTATTTAGCTAAATGCTTAGGGATTGTATGTATGTAATAAGATTTAGAAAGCTTAATATACTTGCAGATAATTAACAAACTTTTTAAAACATAAAACTGACACAATTGTACAAAGTTATTATATAGAAATATTGAAAGAAAGAAAGGTAAGGGAGAAACTAAATTAATTAATTATTTTAGTTTCTCCCTTTCCCAATTTCAATTAGTAATGTGTTTGTGTATTTTTTTCAAATTTTAGCTTTTATATATAGCCAAGTATAACTTTTCAATTAGTGAAGCTTTTATTTGTGAAGCTTTCGATTATTACACCGGTGGCCATCGAACATTAATCCTACGTCGGACGCGACATCTATTTAGTTATGTTAACACATAATTTGATGATGCTCATTATAGTCAATGTGCTTTTTTTGCTCTGATAAATGTATATCGTTCATCTTATATATAAAATCTCGTATCTAATAACTTGAATCCTTTAAATTACAAATTTACTACTAATTTAATTTAATTATAACGATTAGGATAAAATTATTAAGTGATACGTCTCTCCTTAAACTTGCACCTATTTTAAGTTTATGTCATAGATGGTTCTTAGTTTAGTTATACTCAGAAGAAACATATTATATTTAGTATATAAATAATAAATATTGTCTGAATAAAATTTATAGCCGCAGTAAATTATAAATTAATAATTTTTGGAATAACCTATTTTTCTTACACTAGATAAATAAATAAGCGGAGAACTTAGGACTTCTGCACCCAACAAAATTACAATATAAATGAACTATTTCAATTAAACTATTTGCAATAGCAATCTTAACATTAAGTTTATAGGTACCATAATACCTTAAAGCGGTATAGGTCAGAGCGTATCTAAAGGGCATGAGAACGCTCCGCTCTAAGTCTGAGTCAGAACCAGTCGTGAAATAAATCAAAGCCGTATACTCAGTTATCAAATTATCACAAGCACGTGATACTTAATTTCCTCGTCGGTCACTTTAAAGACATGTTCCTTGAACTTCTTGCTTTATGATTTTATCTTTTAAACTCGTAATTGCAGACTAGAAACATTAGCTCTTACGTTACTGATTAAAAAGTAGATTAAGACTCTAGTTAGTTAAACTTTATGATTATTATAAATTTTTGTGAGAAAATATATATTTTATTTATTAACAAATTTACGGAATTAAAATAAAAAAGTTTATTGTTCGAGTTGATCGGAAGTTGTTATGAATAGATAAATATATCAATTAAAAACAAAATATATGAAATTTTAATTTATTTCAATGGTTAAACAGCGCGAAATGTTCTAGGTATTATATTTCATAGCGAAAATGTATTTACAATTTATTTAATTAAGCTCTATATTACAAAACATAAATATTCAAAATTCCTTTTTAATATACCAAGTTAAAAAAAAGTTATAGTAAAAAATTTACTCTTTTCGTAGATGTATTTTGGAAAACTACTAAATTTGAATAAAATTACCATTAGCTACACTTATATTTTTATTTTTAATTATACTAATATCTATCAGCGCTATGTAAATATTTTCATTTGAATAAGAGGAAATGAATTATTTATAACTTACCCACTAATGTGGCTGTTGCTGCCCCAACTCAATAAATCTTAACGTCGAAGTTTTTAATGAATCAAGAGATTTTTAAATGTAGAGCCCCGTAGATTGGACACTAGTGGTTGGAATGTAAATTAAAATTGAAAATTAAAAAAACGCGAGGGTTTTCCCGCTTGGGGTGTTGTGAAATCGTAAATTTAAATTGTCCATGCTCCACCATGCAAATTTACTGAATAGACTGATACTTTTCAAATGTATCTTAGTGCTTTAAAGATTACATGTTCGGGGGAATATATTACAACTGTTTACAGTTGTTTTGTAAATTTATTCAAATTAAATTAAAAGCTTAAACTTAGTTATTTAGAAATTTCATACTTTCAAGATTATTTGTACAGAAACTAATAGCATCTGCAAAGAACATATTGTCTTGAGAAATGCCGCCATCATTAACCGTCGCTAATGAAGCTTGAACATTTGGGTTTTAAATAACTGAGTGAACTCTTAGGGGCGGTAGCACGGTGTACATATATGCTGTACATTTTTTTAATATTATACATAATTTCACTTTACCATACATAATTAAAGACCACGTGACATTAGAAAGACGTGCTGAATTCCTTTTCAGTAGCATAACAGTTGTGAACGCTCGTAACACGGTTTCGCGACTACGTCTGTCTTAGCGTTCAGATCTTATCTGTAACATATTTTTTCTACAACTCTATTATAATTTTTTATTACCCGTACTGCCTGGTAAATTCTAGTAGCTGTCTTATTAAGTGCTTCATAAATTCTATTCTTAAGAACCGGCAGTTTAAGATTTTATGATAACAGAGTCTCAGTGACACTTGCCCCTCGACGCAAATTAACGTTGGTACAATGTTATGCCGTCAGGCTGTGGTTGTCACTCAACTGCTATGGAATGGCTAAGATATGACGGCGACAGGTCAGCCACGTGAACGAAACGTGATACTATTTCATATCACTGTCTCATTTTTGTAAAACTGCCTGTTTTCGCTTGACAAAAACCGACTACATACTTAAGTCATACTTTTTAATGGGCCTCTTAATTATCCGTGATGAAGGGGACCTTTACAGCCAGGTTGCTACGTGTAGACGTCCTCTGTAAGCAAGTATCGTTTGATGAATACATGTGTGTTCTCTGTGGCAAGCAGAACAATTTGTAGCGAAATGTTGATAAGACATCAAAATTGAGGCACGTAAAAATTATTTGCATTCTCGCCAATACTAACATAACATAGTCGATCGATAGCCACCGTACTTCCCGCACCAATTAAAATTGAACTATTTATAGCAGTACTAAATATGTTAATCTGGTCTTTTCAGATTCGCCGAGTTTCTGATGAGGATACACCGTCCGCTGGCACATCGTGAACCGACTGCACTGGATTTAATCACCGCTGTGTAGTGAATGGAATCCGAAGTGGTTGTGTAGTGACTGATAATATAATAGTGTCGGCCTAATTGGCCGAAAACCTGCGACGGAAGATACGGACGCGAGCCACGCGGGCTGTGGGCCCGCGATGAGCGCCAATAATTGCGACAGCATGACATATTTCTCCAACGCTTACATGCCAGACATGAGGAACGGTGGTGGCCACGACCACCAACAAGCACACGCGCACTATGGCGCGGTGCCGCAACAGGGACACGAGTTAGAGGGTTGCGACCAGCAGCTTAGGCCGGCGCAGCATCACTACCCTGCGCAACCAGCGCCTGGAATGCCATACCCAAGGTTCCCGCCCTACGATAGATTGGGTTACTATCAACAAATGGAACAAAATGGCTACCGGCCAGACAGCCCATCTCAGATGGGACACATGGGACCCAAAACAGATGGTTACGGCCCTAATGGTCATCAGCCTCCTACTCCGGCAGTTTACACGTCGTGCAAGCTTCAAGCGGCAGCAGCGACAGCGGGAGGAGTGCCTGGGAGTCCTCCTTTGGAACAGGCACAACAAATGCCTCATCATATGCATCCTCAACAACACATGGCTCAACATGGGATGCCGCCGCACCAGCAGCACCTGATGTATCCTGTGGACGACATGCAGCACCAGACGCAGATGCCACCCATGCATCAGCAGTCGATGCATGCGCAGCCGGCACCTCCTCAACAACCCGCGCCAAATACCAACGCGTCGCTGCCCAGTCCACTTTATCCTTGGATGCGAAGTCAATTTGGTAAGTTCTTAAGACGTAATTTATTTCTTTTTTTGATGTATTTGAATTATGAAGTAAATTTCTTTTCGACATATATAATTTATAGTAGTATACCAATACATAGTATATTTTTATATTTAGTAGTAGCCAGTGACAAATTAATGTTTTTTCGAATTTAAACACATCTTTTGCAGTATTGCACATTTACTATGGTTATTTTCATATCATTATTATTAATTCAACAATATTGATTTCGCAAATATCATTTGCATCTACATAAGACATATTTGAAAATACTTTTAGTTTCGTATCACACGTTTCCTATAAAGCAAAAGTTAATATTTGTACAAATTTGCACAATACAATATAACAAGTAGCTTAAAAGCGAGCGTGAAAGGAACTTGCAAAGTTATTTACGCTCCACGTGCGCATTGATGACGAACAAAAGTGCCAAAAACAATGCCGTCCGCTCTAATCCCGTGTTATTTATGGGCCGAACAAGCATTCAAAAGGAATTTCACTTTTCATAAAATTTACAACTTCCAACACAAAAGCGCTCACCTTCTGTTTTGATGACGCCGATCGCGAACAATGCGGTTAGGAGTTCCGCTACCGTCTCCTACTGTTTTTGAAAATGTTTAAGATTTAATTTATGGACAAGTTGCTGATTTTACATCTCTATTGTAATTGGTTGTATCATTGAAAGTACTCCACTTTAATGCAGTGCAATTTTAGTTGGTTCTGTACATTCGTGCGGCGTAGCTACTTATGCTAATGGCATTATGTTTAACAATCCTTGAAGCTCGCGAGTGATATTTAAGTGCAATACTGATGTAGAATATAAGTTATATTATCGTGCTTTATTACTACGAGATGTAATTTAAAATGTCGATTTTGTGGGAAAAGTGAAAATTGTGAATAAAGAAGCTCATTAGACTGTCACAAGTATATTTATATAATGCAGGTAATATGTAATAATAGAGGTACATAAATTTGAAAGTTGAATGTAAACTGTATTTATATGGCTATATATTTATAAGCTAAAGTCGTTAGGGCCGTGACAATGATTTAAAGTAATTAAACTAATTGAATCCTATGATTTGTACGTGTTGTAAGTCGTACCTATTTAATAGGAATAAACTGTATTAGGTACACAATTGAAAGTACGAACGTACTTTTTTATTAACCACAGCTACCACTAAAGATTTAGAAAGACACTTAGAAAAGAAAAAGGATTAAAAACATAATCATAACACATGTTTATATTATTTTATTTTTATATTAATTTTAGAAGCGTTGGTCACTAAGACAGCCTAGTCCATCTAAGACTTCCAACTACCTATATAGTATTTTTATATTAATTTTAGAAGCGTTGGTCACTAAGACACCCTAGTCCATCTAAGACTTCCAACTACCGATATAGTTTTTTTATGACAAGCTGACGTTTTTATTGTGTAAACAATCATTACATTAATAATACGTGAAAGAAAGTCTTTGAAAAAATTTGCACGAAAATCGGAAATGAGGACAAACTAATATGGAGACATAGTTAAAGTCTATATAGAGAAAGAGTGCATAAAAATTATATCATATCTCTTTAATACAATAAACTAATAATAAAATGTACTAAAATAATAAAAATATTTTTACACCACGTTTTTGATATACACTTTTGTATAGTGCTATGGCAACGCGTATTGTACGTGTAACGAGTCTACTAGTTGTACTTATTTAGTGTTTCCATAGTGTTATAGATTTAGATATAAAATGTTAACAATATACGACTATTCGTAAGAAGACTATTCTTCTTACAGTTAGATATATGCATTAAACAAGTTCTTTAGATTATATCATATATGACACTGGAGTGTGATCATAGCACTTATCTAGTTGTATCCTACAAAAGATAAGGCGTGCCAATTTTGATCCGAGAACCTAAGTTCCTTAGTACCAGTAAATTAATCAGGAAATTCAAACATTTGATGTGACAGAGATTCATTATTATTACTGGTTTCTAAGAGTATATGCATTCAAACGCGTTACTTATTATAATTAAAGCTACATTCATTTTGCGCTATTTTTTTTATATGCACATTGCATAATGAAAAAAAAATCTAAACAATTAATCTTTCTTATACAATGTTCTTTTTAAACGGTTTTATTTTATTTAATGTGTATAAAAAATAAAATATAATATAATAAATATAAATGTTTTTTATATTATATTTTCGCATATCATGACGTAGATTAAATATTTTATTAACGTAGTTGTTTTTTCAATAAATGATTGTCTTCAGACCTTATTGAGATTAATGTGTCATATAGGATAATTCAAAGGCAGTACAGAGTAGCAATAAGGACTCTATTCTTAATATTTTCTTTGTTTGTTTTGAACTCATAACTACTACGCGAAATGCGTTATTACTTTATGCTACACATTTTAAAAGTGCTTCAAATTTACAGACACAAGTATTATGTCAATTACACGTGTTTAGGCTATCGTTCACTAATTATATATTAAATTAGAAGAAAGCTTAAAAACTTCGAGCACCAAAAGCTTATCATAACAACTAATTATGTACATAAAAAGCACACTTGAAAACGTTAAGCACCAGGCGACAATCTAGTTACTGTATGAAAAATTTAACTCTATCTACGGTAGCAAGTACACTTAAAACTAAGTTTAAAACTTCTGCTATCTACTTGAGACGGTTTCATCATTAATTATCTTCAAAATTCGGCTGCCATTTGAGAAAAATGAGCCAATGGGAACGCGCCTTATGTTGTTTGAAAATAGAACGCTTCGGTCGAGTCAGACGAGTCGTTAATCATGAGAAGCAGCATCTTACACCTACTCAGTAATATGTAATAATATACGTCCAACTATCGATTTATATACATCTTGTTGTATGTAGTGTAAAAGACATACCAATTAAGTGTTTTGTTATAATTAAATGAAAAGGAATAATTGAATTATTAAATTTATTCGTTAATATATAATTTTAATATTGATGTAATTGTTATTGCGGTAGATGTGGGATGAAATTTATATAGGTGATATGTTTATACTTAAAATTTTAATTTTTCTAGTAAGTGTACTATTAGTTCTATCAGTTTATCTATAAACTGAAAGAACTAAATGTAGACCAATAAAACATCAGTTGGTCATCATCATGGGTAGGAAGTAAAGCAAAGACTGTTAAGACTTATCATTAGCTTTTCTTAAAATATTCTTTAAAATGCCTGCCATGTAGAAAAATAACAATTATTAATATTTAAAACATTATTTACTTAAAATTCGCAAAATATAACTCATTCACTGTAAAAACATTAAAAATTAGTCCTCATTATATATTCGATGTAAAGCTTTATTGACTAACGGCTCAGAAAGATAGACTTACCTAGCCAAGAGAAGGTAGACCGCGATAAGTCGGCGCAAATCGAGGTGGAAATGGAAATATAATGGAAATCCACTCCCGACTCCCCACGACCGCTGTGCACCCCCACGGACCTCCCTCGCATACAATGCCGAATGGACGACTTGTTACATTTCATTGTTCAGTTATCAGCCCGAAGGCTTTTGTGAAGGCCCGATGATTGAATATGAGAATTTGTTTTGGAGCCTGCTTCTGATTTTCCACGTTTGCAGATGAAAGCCTAAATCATTTGCTATTAGTAAAACAAATGTTAAAACAACAGTTCATTCATTCAATTTCGTACGTTGTATCCCGTTTAGTAGTGTCGTCAGAGAACCTAGAGACATGACACTCCGTTCTCCGCTTCCGCCAAAATTCGAGGCATTATGGGTTGAGTGGCGGAACTCAACGCAGCGTTTTATATTACGTACCAGAGTACAGAAAAAGAATGTAATTTAAGTTTACGTTGAATCATTTTGTTCTTAGATATTTTCAAATATATCATATATTAGTAAAATTATCTTTACATTTTTGCTATAATTGTTAAAAGATTTCAGCATTGTATAAATAAATACTTTACTTTTTCTACATGCTAATTTCATAAAATAAAAGGTAAATATGGGAAATTACATACATAGAGTACGTTTTCCGCATTTCAGATACCAAACCATGTACCTACTCAAGGCTGATAAGTGCCATTGTGGGTTTCATTCACCATTGATCGATGGCGATTGTCGCCCTAACAATGACGACGAATGCCTCTTTAGATTGAACTTCCTATACATCGTATTGGGAGTTTCAGAGCATTGTAGACCTGCAAATTGATTTTTTTAATCAAAAGAAGATGTAATTTTGTTTCATTTCTGTTACATATTACATTTATTCGGATAGGTAAATTATTAATTAATAAAATTTAAAAATATCACGTCAGAAGGTCATTGTGCTATAGGAAACAAAGCTTAATAAACTCCGAAGTACTGTGTACCCAACATATAGTTGTACATTTTCTAGGTATTATATAAGTGGTATTATATTACTACATATAATATTTATATATTTTTTTATTTTTAAGGACCGGTTTCTGGGTATACCTTACTTACCTACTAAATTAACCTTCAAATTTATATGAGAGCTTTATTAAAGCTGTACGTATGTTATAAAAGTTAAAGAAAATACTTATTAGTTTATAAAATATAAATTAATAAAAAAATATTATACAAGTAGTACATTTGTTACACATTATTTATTTTCCAAAACGATTTTACGTTGTTCCCGTGTTCACGCGTGTTATTATTTGCATAAATATTTTTTTATCAGAGGGGTAGTGACTTTAAAAATACAATTCTAATTTCGTTTGCCACAAGCTTTCCGGTACCGGTAGTGCCTGAGACGTTGAAGGATGGCTCGCGCTCTTGTTGTATTATTTTTAAGTTCAAAGACGCCGAAACAGGATACAGAAAATAGAAATACGGCTTAAGGTTAATATAAAAACTCAATTATAAAAGTAATATAATAATATAATGTACATTGTTGACAAAATTTATATTATATATGTAATGTGACATATATAAAACACTATATAAAAAATATTTAGATTAAAGATTTATATGTCACTAGTAGGTGTCCATAACTTCGTTTGCCTGAGTTAATGAGCTTTTTTATCAAAATACCCAAAACGCTGAACAACTCTCGTTAAGGCGCAATTTTCTTATATCTTATAATTAAAGCTGGTCTATTATAATCCTACATCTGGCCCAGTCTTTGAAATTGATAAAGACTAAGTCCTGCGTAAGCTTAGAATAAAAAAGGTTTTATCCAAATCGGTCCAGTAGTTCCGAAGATGTGCGCTTACAAACATTCTGTGTTTACTGTGTTATTCTGGTATAGATAAATGGATAAAAGAAAAATATTTAAAAGCTTTTCATGTCAAGCGCTTTGTTTTAGTGTTGCGCTTCGCCAATAGATGGCGCTAACAATAAAAATGCATCCAAGAATTAGCAAATCAATTTTACAAATTACATTTTTTAATGAATTTTTTAATCTTCTATAACATAAAAATATATAATTTCAAAATAATAAACATATTAGTATAATTAAAAAAAAAATTCAATATTGATTAGTCTAAAAACAACGACAAGAAATATATTATAATATATTTTTCTTTAATTATAAGTGATAAGTGGATAAAATCAGAGTTTTGGATCATATTAAACAATTATTATATCCTATAATTACACGGTTACATCGAAAAATGCCACTCCCATTAATTTATGTCCGACGACGGTAGACTTACACATAGACAGTGAAATGGGTACGCATTACGCACATATAGAAAAAAGTTTAATAACATGTTAGTGTTGCTATATCATAATTTTTTTCTAAAAAAAAGTAAATATATTTTTTTTACAAATTCATATAAATTATATAAATAGGTCAAATAAAAAATACAGAAATGAGGTATTATTGAAATATTTGTTACAAGTTAACTATTGCTATAAATGATAATAAAATTTTACATAAACCAAACAAATATATTTTTTGAACTTTAACACTTTTTGCTGCATAGCAGATAGGTAGATAGAGAGAACCAAGACGCTCCATTTTCTAGTTTTTAAACGAATTTTAGAAAATATATGTGCGTAGCGGAAGTCGACGTCGCGTTTTGTCTTATCAAAACAATTAAAAATTATTCAAATCTCATAATTCCTGGAGTGTGACTCGAACCCACCGTCTTTACAGTTCAACGATGTCGCGCTGCGTCACGGTTTCCTTATATTATATTTATGTCAAATAATTTATTATTCATACTGCTAGAAAGTAGGCAGGTATATGTTTTGAAAGTTTCAACAATTTAATCAAAACACATTCCTGTACGTCAGCACTTTCTCGTACTTAGCATGTTGTCCGAAACGTTAACTACATTCCGTCGAGAAATTGACTAAACTGCTAACTTGGAAATAAAATTTTGTTTTATTAACTGGCAGCATTCTCAGAACTTTCCATCTTACTCTCTCCTAAGGCGCTGTGCTTATTTAACATAAAGTTGGGATGACTTGCCCTACATTAATTAAACGTCGAGCTAGAACGCCAATCAAACTTTGACCGCCGCTAAGCCGATGAAGCCGAACTTATTATATAGTATCAAAATTCAATTTTCGAAGCATAAGCATTTACAATCGAAACTGAAATATATTAACATCGGACCATAATCAAGAAATTATGCTATCGGTACTATCCATAGTTTATGCTTAATAACCAACCATAATTGTCTATAGCATTGATAAAAAATATATTTCATTAATTCAAGAATAACTCATTAAGAAGTTTATATAATTATTAAAAAAAACCGACATCACATGGCGCTATGGCGCTACACGTGTGCAAGTCAACGGAGCCACATAAATCATAACGTATCATGCTTATACATATATAGAGATCGACGGAGGCGCGGAAAAAAGCCCTCGTTTCCTGTCCGGGGGTCACACATGACCGGGCTGTCTATCTGCCAGACCCGTGTCAAATATTCTCTGGAGCGGAGACCGCCCCCGGGCATTCTGCAAGGGAGCCTCCTGGGGCCAGCCGTCCCGCGGCGAACCTCATCTCTGAGCCTTAATGCGTTCGTTCGATATTATAAGATAGACTTTTACGTATCTCTAATACATTTTCACTATCTATTTAAAAAAATAGTTACAAAATTTCACGTTCAATACAAGTTATAAAAGAAGAATTTTCTAATATTTTTGTTATCGTCAAGATTTTTGCCTTCATGGCTTCAGTTGAAAAATCGCCCTCACCAACACCTTTCATAACTTTTCGCTTCGTGATCCGAAGCAATTACTCATATTCTAGAGCCTTCTCAAATATTCATTCCTGCTTTCCTACAGCAAATTATTGTAATGGCCCCGGCAGGCTGTAATTAGACTATTGAAGGGAGCTACGTTGTTTTTGTTATGTAGCTAGTTTTTCGATTTTATAAAAGTGCTATTAGGAAATTAGTCTATTTAATTAGTTAAATGGAAAAAAGAACGTAAATATAATTGTGGATTGAGGCATCAAATACGAAATCAGAATTAATTACGCGCGTAGGTAGGTAGGTAGTGTGGGTGGAGGTCGGGCATGTGCAGGCGGACTCGGGCGGCGAACAAAGCTCGCGCCTAACAAAGACGTCACCGGCCGTGGCTGCGACGCGGAGTTATGGCATCCATTGTGCGCAACAATACCCAACAAACGAGTTTGTATAAGCTATTAGGTACGCGCATTAATATATATTTTTTGTTCGCCTGAAAATTTAGCATTCCATTACGAGGGAGAGAAATGAAACGCCCGCCGCATGAATTATATTAAAATATATTTGAATATTTCATTTGACACCTTTTTTGCGTGCGGAATTTCGTTCAATCCCCGGCTGGAGTCGCGTAATTTTTAGCGTACACCGAAGCGGAATTTTCGTTGAATAACATTCCATTTCGAATACGAAACACGACGGGAATCAGCGTCGACATAACACTGACTGATGGCTTTGAATTCACGATATAAATTCTTTTCAAGGTCCGACCAAATGTCATTTGTTGTGATTTTCGATTGCATTTGTTACAAAATAAATGTTTCAGATACTATTTAACATTTAGTTTAGCTTATTTAAATGTAGTGGACATAAAATAATAGTTTTATACCAATCAATTAGTAAATTTTACATCTGAACTAACAAAAATGATTTTCACATATAGGTACATTCGAAGTACCTAACTTATTCTTATACATAGATGATTCCAAATCTAAAGTATACACCCAACGCCAATGATTAGTGAATATGTAACCTTGAAAGGCTCTGCCTAATTTTTTTGTGTTGTTCAATTCATTTACCTTTTTTCCTATTTTCAAATGAATAGTATTTATGCTGGTTTCATATTGCCTACTGTAGTTAAGTGGATATTAGAAATACGAGTGTAGTATATATAAATTAGACGAAGATATATGCTACTAACTAAGCTTTCGGCCTAAACGTCCTATCCAAAATAAGTATTGAAACGTAAGATAAGTCTCTATGAAAATACGAAATTATTTGAGCATTCGTAAAATACCTACCTACGTATCGATAACTGGTTAGATTTTCAAAGCAAGCTACCAATTTTATTTACGACGTGTAAGCGTTTAAAAGAAATTGCATTAATTTGAACGCTTCATATCGTGTACGGTGTTGCAATACACTGAGTAGTATGTAATTTATTAAGAGTATAAATAAAATATTGCGGCAAAAAAACTTGTACCAAGCAACATTGGGAATAAAGTCATAATTCGATTGTGCACACATCGTGTTTTATAGCAATTTCATTGCATCCGAACGTATGAAATTGTAGGACATGAATTATGGATTGTCGATATCGCTTCAAGCTGTTGCTATATTTTTTTTCATAATCCTCCGGCGCGATACCGCAACGAATTAAATTAAAAGCTCTTTTCACTTGTCAACTATTGATGAATATGGAATTTCGTAAATAATAATATTTACCTCCTTTTTATTTCACGTACCTATTCAAATACATAAAACTGTAGCTCTATATAATAGAGACACGTACATACATATAAATTCTACAGAAACCGAAACGTAAAAACCTTTTAGTTGATGAAATATCAAATGGTACAGATTAAAAGCTCCCTTAATACTTTTTTGGTTTTGAGTTATATCAGCTGGTCGGATTCTTTTCGACCCTTTTCCGTGCCCTGCGCCCTATCGTGTACGTAATCAGTACAAATGCGATCTGCGATAATATGAACTCGGTCAATATTTTAGCACGCACTTTATCCAGACAAATGTTGCTTAACCTTTAGGCCTTTAGATTAGTTTTATAATCCCTAGATGATTTACGGTACAAGTAGAAAATGTAGTAGATACAAGCCACAAAAAGTGCCAGAAAGTTATATGTTAATATTCATATTAAAACAAAACAATATAAAATATTCATCCATCCATCCATCCATCAGAACGTAAATACATAATTTAAAATATATTTTTATTATAAAGAAGTTGACAATAAGCTACCTTACATAGTAGTTAAGTTATAGCTCGTATAGTGAAAATATTATGCCCAAACACAACTTGGGAATCATTGGCATTTACAAGCATTTCTCGTATCTTTCGGATTCCGGACCTTCTATGAAGGCACTCCATTATCCACATTTTTAATATTGTAGGATGGATGGAAGTTCTACGAAATGTTTTAAATAGAAACTGCAGTCGTCACTAGTACTTATATAGCCGCCTTGCACGATGATAGCTTGCTATAGCTTGATGATAGCTTGCGAGCTTGCTTCACTTGATATAATCGTAACAATGTAGACCATTATTCACAAAGTATAACTTTGATCAGTTAATATAAACACAACGCTTGTTATTTATATTATTGAATCACTCGAATGACTTTCAATCTCACGCGTGTCCACGCTTGTGAGGCGATCCCGACGTTCCCCGCGATGATTTATATGCGCTCAGCGACACATGCAGCGGTGTGCCCGACGCCCCTAAAACTGCGATTTTTGCAGACGAGCAGTTAAAACGCTAAAGTTAAATGAAATAATGTATATTCTGTATAAACAATATATTATGAAAATTAAGATTAATATTTAAACTTTATAATTTCTTATTTTAAAAATGAAATACTTTTGGTTTCCTATAAAAAATTATCAGATAACATTGATGATGATGATAAATGATTTTAATTAATTACACATTATATTTACAAATATAGTGTCTATCAGTTAGCAAATAATTCATAATTCCAGAACATATTGTATATTGATTCATGTATCAAATCCTACAATATGGCTTTAGTTTAAGAAGTCAATAAATCAATACAATGTGAATATAGCTGTTTAAACATTTAATATTATTATTTATATAGGCGACTAAATTAAGCGATTTCTCTCAAGCCGCGGGCGTCTTGCCCGCTTAATGCTCTTATTACGTACGGTTTAAATCTGACGGCGGGATCATGTTTTATGCATCTGAGTGCGCGATGAAACCGCCAGTGTAATATATAAAGCCCCCTGGGAAGGGGATTTCATGAGCTGTATCGTATAACATTTTGTTTCGCATTTTTTGACGAACGAAAATTTACTTTTAGCAACAGAAAATGTTGAAAATGTAAATCATAGCAGTATTTGTCTAATATGACATTAACATTAAAATAATTTAGAGGTGCAGTGGGACAATATGTGATTACAATCACATATTGTCCCACTGCGATGATTGTGGGCTCGATCGATACTTGAAAAATAATTATATTTGAATTAAGCTAATTTTCCTGCTCTGGTAATACAAAGCGCGGCGTTTAGTTTCGACGTTCAACATGATATGTCTAGAATTCTGACGAAAATCGGAAAATGGAGAGTCATGAGCTTAAGTTCGCTCTGCCTACCCTGCTATGCGGAATAATGCGCTTAGTTGGTATAATATAGTAATATTTTATGGAATTTCTTTATTTTCTAAAATGAATCGGCAAAAGCTCCTTACATATTCATATACGCCAACTAACAGAGGGTAGGCATACGTTTTGTAAGCATTTGCATTCTTAAATGCGTCCCAAAATCCGGGACCGCGCGATGAGGCTGTTATCAATTTCCTGTGCAACAAGTGGGCGATAATTTTGAATCCGTTGCACTGGTACTTGTGTGAAGCATTGTATCTTTCATTGACTTCTAAACTTATATATGGTCCCCAAAATAATATTTGTTTTATTATAACAATTTTTAACAACATTTTTCGAGTCTTTTGTATACCATACCTAAATATTGCTTTCATAAATGCCCAAAGAGAAAAATTTGAACCTGTTAACAGCCATAAAATCCGTTATCAACCAACACATATGCCCACCTTATCCTTATATATATACAATCCTCTATGCCCGCCTTATTTCTCAAATGTTAAATTAAACATTTGCTTATGACAAGCAAAACGATTGTTTCATTACGTAGAAATTAGTCTGAGCTTTGACCGATGTTGATGTTTTGTACAGCTATATTTGTCACTTTGAGTGTTTATTTGTGTTTTAGTATAGTACATATAAAGAGTTAATAGCAATTATGTCAAAAAATAAGTATTAATTATGATTTTGTATGAATAATGATATTAAAATGTAGCTAAGTAGGCTAAGCTGCTAGGGCTAAGAACCTAATAAAGGTTATCATTTTTACAAGACTTTCGTGGTTTATTTCTTGTTGCTAAACAACGGTCTAGGATCGAAAGTCCAATGAAGTACAAACTCTATACGTGGGATCCAACTTAATGTAGAAGACCTTATATACTAGCTCGCGACTTCGCTCGTTGTTAAATATAACTGTTTCATAAAACAATAATATTCCTCAAATATTAAAGAATTCGGAGAAAAAAGTAGCCTTTGTCCATCCCAAGACCCTCAAGTATCTCTATATAAAATGTGATCACAATCGGTTCGGGGGTTTGGCTGTGATGACGTTACAGACAGACAAAATTGCTTTCGTATTTGTAATATAAAGTATTGCAATATGGATTTCAATAAGTTATTACTGTTTAGACTATTTTATGTTGAAAATGTATGGAAAAAGTAAGTATATTAAAGCAGGTCAATATATACAATAGCTATTACCTACATAGTTACAGTTTCTCTGTAAAATGCTCGGAATAACAGCATTCGCCACGTAATCCTAGTTTCGTGTTGGCTTTTATTCGAATTTCGCGTGTTTATCTTGTACCTACTGCAAGTTGTATTGTATTGTTCTATAGAAATGAAAATAATTTTGCTGTTCACTGTCCTAGATACGTTTGTAATTGTATAATTTATGTTTAACTATTTGTGTGCGGTGATTTTTTTCAGAAATAGTCTTTAAGGGTACCTTCACGTAGGTATTTCCTTTAGGTAGGTATTTTGCGAGGCAAAGAGAACTTAGTCACAAACAGACTCCGCAATTAATTTTGTGTCCCATTTTAGACACATTGTATGGTAGGCAATGGAATAAAATGTCACGCCGTATCTGACCAGATCAAAAAAATATATACACGCAGTTAAAAAAATATATAATTAACAAACGTAGAACAGCTCGCCTAGTTTAGTTTAATAACTTTGGGATAAAGCAGTCGCTATTCACTCAATCTTAGTCCGTCAAAAGCAATCTATAACTTAGGCCCTAACGAACCCTTATGACAAAAATTTAAAGAAATTAATATATTATTTGTTGCTTCTCAATACATATTAAAAATGAAAATTATTAGATTTTTTTAGGATTTTAATAAAATCGGTGATATATTCCTATAATGTTAATACTAGGAATAAGCATAAACTTACCGCACCTAACTCGATTATAATGAATCAATAATATTTTTATGGGACAATGTGAACGCTTTTGCAATAAGATCCCACAAAACGTCCAAGAATTCTCTACACCATAATTTAAAATAGTTGTCAAAATACATTTGTTAAACGTTTGTGTGCTCTCATTAAGGATTTTATAAATGATATCACGCCTTGCGATTGAAATGGTCGCTCCAATCTATTTCACACTACCAAATAATTGTAAATTAACTTGAAATAAACAGAGAGTTTCTTGGGCCTTTTCTTTTCAGGTCAGAGGCATTAACTTGAGTGCAACGGTAGTAAATTGTTTGACGTTCAAAAAACGAAGCATCTAGTTTCTAAGTTTGGATAAAATTATTTGATTTTTGCTTTGAATTGCAGCATTCCTGCTAGTAGAATTAAAGTCTTCAGCCATTACGTCCAGTCAGGTTGATATTATTCATAAATACTTTATTAATAGTCTTAAAATTAATGAATCAAATTTGAAAAATAGTTTGTAAAAAATATTTCTCTGGCTTGTCAGCTTGCCATTACACTTGTCGTAGTTTCAATTTAAGACCACATTATGGAGTTTCGAGCATCTTCTCAAAACGTATATAATGTTCTTCGTATCGCCGCGATGAATAATTGTTACAAAATGAAAAAACCCTGAGGCGTCTTAAATTATTTTAATTGCTATTGGTAGCGGCTTGGTCGAGCTTACATGGAGGTTTACATGACAAATCTTCGCAATTTTGTCAAGAAACGTACATTTATCTGTATATTTATAATAAACAAGTTATGATTTATACCCCTATAATTAAAAGAAATTGATTTAAATGTTAAAGTTACGTTAAAAAGAAAGTGTAAATAAGTACTCTATATTAGAAATAACTGTAAAATTATGAGATTGATTATCTTTAAAGAAGCATATGATATATTAAAGTTAGCTCTTTCGACAGCCAACAGAAATGCCGAACAAGCAAAAATAATTAACAAATTGATAAGCTCAGAACAATTTTCAATTAACTTCGCCGGCAGTATTCGCTGTTAACAAATAACTACCATTTGTCAGAAATGTCTATGTTGTTTTTAATGTCAGTATAATAGCTGGAATGGTTAATTTGATATATTTTTGAATTTCCTAATATTTGCTCGTATATGATTTCAGAACGAAAGCGAGGTCGGCAGACGTACACCCGGTACCAGACGCTTGAGCTGGAGAAGGAATTTCACTTCAACCGGTACCTGACACGAAGGAGACGAATCGAGATCGCACACGCACTTTGTCTCACCGAGCGCCAGATCAAGATATGGTTCCAAAACCGACGCATGAAGTGGAAGAAAGAGAACAAGACCAAAGGCGAGCCTGGCTCCGGTGACGAGCCGGATAACATGAGTCCGCCCACCTCGCCACAGTAACAGCCTTTAGCTTAGTTCATGGTCCAAACGACGGGTCGCCAGTTTCAGATTTGCCCTAACGATACCGGGTTGGTTTGTGTCCTTTATTTTCATACAATTGAATTTCGCGCACCGGAATGATGAATCTGAAACGATCGATCCAGCGGCCGAAAGTACTAGAATGGTTTAATTTGTATAAATTGTATGTTGGACTTCTCATGATAATATTACATTATAACTAATACGTAACTTAGTGACTTGGCATAAAGGATAATGATAGTGTGATGAAGAGATTTTTACAGTTGTTAAGTATAAATTAATTTATAGAACAATCTCAATACCAATAATTACCAAAAAAGCAGTGTATATGAATAGAAAACTGCATCGACGCTGATGTGATTAATAACATTATGTACCTAGTTTGGATATAATTTAAAACATGCAGTTTAATCGGAGTTTCTCTGATTCTTAATATTCTTGATATTACAAAGTGCTTGTTCCTGAACGTAACTTCGTTAAGTTTATTTATATGGTGAAAAGTACTTATCAATTGAAGAAAAAAAATCTCTTCGAAGCTATCCGTTCAACTGCAACAAGCACTTTGTAAGAACCGAATAAAATTTTTCTATTAATATTGAATTACAAAACCATAAGGACCTCTTATAATTAACCATTGATAAGAAGGCAATTATTAACAATATTGTTATTATTTAATATATTTGATGTTTTATTTCTAATTAAGCTATCGAATTGCTATTTTGTACATAAAAAATGATAATTTTTAGATTTTATGATTATGTACAATTGTTTTAGTAGTGTGAATAATATTATTGATATGATCTTGAGAATCGACGATAGTTCTACATTTGAACTAACAGGAACTAGTGTATTTATTTTGTGAATCTTCTCTGATTTTAACTCTTCTACTTCGTAGTCGGAAAGGCCAGTTCTACAAGTGCAATGTATACGATTTTTCGATGTCACATATACGTAATTATAACTGATAATAAATTCATAGGGAATCTATTTAATATTATAATGTAAAATGTTGGAAAGGGTGAAGCTTGAGAATCTTATGTACTTTTCTAAAAGTATTGCGGATAATGTTTGTTGCAATTTAATATTGAAAAATAAAGAAATTTTATAAAGATGGATAATAACTAGACAGAGAAATTCACGTATGAATGTAATTATTATAGTGAAACAAAAGTTACCTTCAATTATGTAGGTGTGGTGGAATTTACTTATTTCTTCACTTGAGCCTATAATCTATGATGAATCTAAGTAAGTACGGGGACGTGTACACAGTATACCAAAGTTAGGAAATAAACTGATTGTTCAGTCAACCCCTTCTAAGCGGAAGGTCTATCATTCGGCCATTTCAAATTATACGAGTCTCGCGGAGACAAAAAGGTATTTTTATAAAATCATTGCCTAACGAAACCAATATACGTAAAAATCATACATTAATTATTTACTTGTTATAAGTATTGTTAAAGGAGAGTAAAAGAGGTGGAATTGTCGGGATTCGCGTTATACGTTTTTCGATTGTAAACTATTTATTGTACATTTTTTTCGAATAGATCGTAATTAGTGAATGTTTTAAGAATTCAGTGAACCCGTTTCGTCTTACATATTTTTATTTGTGCTGTGTTCGTTAAGTAATGTTATGTAACAACTGTATATTGTCGATATTTTACATGATATTTATTTATTGATTCGCTCTAGGTTCGCTATTTCACATTGTTGTATAGGAAAGACTTCGCAACAATCTGGCTGGGATGCATTTTGTTTTTATGATTTAAAATTTGCTCAAATATTTCATTTTATGTACTATAGCATCAAGCTATGTTTGGTTGCGTGTTGAAAAAATTGTACCTACTACAGTTGGCAGAACTGTAGAATTTTCTTCTACGTTTATATTAAGTGCAATTTGTTTAAATCCCTTGCCAGATGATGGATTTGGTTTGTAAATTAGTTTTAAAAATTAAAATTAAGTTTCTATTGTCAGGACAACAGACTGTTCTTCAATTTGACAATTTAGGTCCGTAAAAAGATTGTGGGAATGTAATTTGATCGATTTTATTTACCATTATTTCCCAACAATTCAAAATTTATGAAATATAACTATAATTAGTAACTTAATAAGTTTAGGCGAGACGATATTGTCATAAATATATAAATACATGAAATTAATAAAGCATAATTATTGTAATTTCAGATTTTTATTACACCTTTTATCACCATGCTCTATTTATAAATTCATTAACACTAAATATTTATAACATCTTAAAGCGCTATTCACACACTTGGGTTTCTATTCAATATGTCTAAATATAAAACGTTCATATAGTATAAAACTTACTGACAACTCAGTATTACGCTATGTATGTGAAATAATAAAAATCGATACTTTATTTTTTTCTATTTAATTGTCAAATCTTTCACTTACAATTAGATTTCGACACACATAGGTACACGTAAATATGTAGGTAGCATAAAGTTTTTGTTCTGTTATAATAATTCCATTTTATTGATCATCATTTGATTGACCTATATTGATTTAAAATTTAGAACTTGTATTTAATTTTTTAAATAACGTTTTTTTGTATAATTTCAATAAAAAACGTCTGTATACTGATTCAAGTAACTATTACATAGTTTATTTCTAACATAATCTGTCCAAAACATGTGTACCTATAATATATAATATGTGCTACATTTATTGTCTGTCATGCATGAAACATTTAATTAAATATATATTTTTTTCATAAAGCACACAAATTATACAAAATTATATCCGTATCACAACTCCGGACTACGCTAATACGAAACAAATTTGGGAAAGGATAACGAGGAAATAATGATTCGCGTGTAGGCTCGGTTCCCGCCGTGTCAGTCACGGCCGATTGGTCGGCCTGGATCTTGAAATTACTTTTTTCTTTTAACACGAACCTTATGTATTACTGTTTTTTACTAGGTGTGGTACGCTAGTACGCTAATGACTTTTTAATAATCCCCCTTCCTACGCTGAAGGCGAACCATTATGTAAGGTGAACTAATGCGATTTTGACAAGTTCGAAATTGAGGCAATTACGGTTTTGCAGGCTTTTAAATGGACGAGTATTTGTCTGTCCGACATTTCAGCTTTATGATTGATGTACCGGAAATCATTTGGATGATTTTTGAACTTGGTTCTCAGAATGCATTACTTAAGTACAAGACGTGAACAGTTACTGCACGAGTTTTACATGATAGCAATATCCACGGAAAATAACTATATAATATACGTATTTGTAAGTCGAATCAGTTGATTAATTTATGTTTATTTAAGCGTAATTAAAATAGCAATGTACTATAATATCATATTAATGTATCAAAATCTCAATTTCAAGTGACCGAATTTCTGACAAGACAGCATTAGTCTTGTTGTGTCGCGAATAATGTGTGAGTTCAAAGGTCAGAGTAAATTGGTCAGTCAGTCATCTCGCAATGATAGCAAGTGTGATTTATTAGCCCTCTTGTGCCATTGCACTTGATTCAGATTGGGTTCATGGTCGTTGTAACAGTGTAAACTTTGTAATGTTAAAATAAATAATATAATTTGTTAGAAGCATGAAAGAAATAGCTACTTTAAGATTATTAACTATTATTTTTTTATAACATATTTTATTTATTAATTTAATTTTTTTCATAATGTTACTATAATTTCGAAATAAAATGCTATCGAACGTAACTAAAATCTAATAATTAAAGTTATAACAATAAACCTAACATAAGTTTAAAAAAATAAAAAATATACCTATAATCAAGAAAGCTAATGAAAATATTTAACATTGAGTCATTATATTTCCCTTCAAGTCATTAATATTATAATTAATTTATAAGAACATTATTAGCATACTGAATGTTAAACTTATTCAAAGTGAAGTAGAAAAGTCCAAACGTAAAAAGAAGTAGACGTATGTATACTCGTATATACAAAAAAGTAAAAGTTATTATCATTCAAAATATCTATCATTTGTATATTATTTATATAGATATCATTTATTTATTTTAGAACTGGTGTAAGTATTATTACTAGTAATAAGTGCTTTTATTTAGATTATATATTTTTATTTTGTAATAGTAGTAAAAGAGTAATTAATTGGTATAAATGATTATGTATTACGGTTATTATAGTAAAATTTACAAACAAAAAAAGAACAATAAGTACGGTACAACCGCACTTCTTGTTCTCATCATAAATTTTCCATATACGTATTATAAATATTTAAAAATTATTTTTTTCTCTTAAACTAACCAAAATTACTCTAAGCACCAGCAATTGCTAAAAAAAGATGCAATGAAGACATAAATCACGAATCACACGACCTTGCCTCATAACATTCAATTTTATTGACTGCAATAAACCAACGAAATGGTTGAATCATCAACGTATCGATAGACACCTTGTAAATATTGTCGGTCCTTTTCACGCCAATTGATTTTGTAAAGGACAAAAAAGGATGGGTATGACGTCTCTTCATTTTGCCGGCACAGAAAATAGTTTATGAGGGAGTTACAAAGAATGAAAATTTTGTTTGAATTTAAACTGTATTTTGTGTATTAATAAGGTGCTATTTAGATATTGTTTAAGAAAATTTATGGTTTCATATAGGTCCTTAAATCGCAATAACGATTTGTTTATAGATGTTCATGTGTCGGCGAACCTTTGTAAGATTTAATTCATGACATATTACAACATTGTATGTAATTTAATTCTGACTTTATAACAAGTTGTATATTAAAATATCTACTATTTTTATAATATCAAGCAACAAATCTTTAATAATATAATGTATATTTTGTGTATTATTTTATGGATTCTTAAACTTTGTAGGTAGGTACACATTATTAATATATTATGATAATAAGTATTGAATTTCACCTTTCTAGATATTGCTTGAATTGACATTATTTATATATAGATATAATGTATTTTTCTTTAATTAAAACTTTAATTGTAAAACGTCATTATTTAAAAAAAATGTTTATGGCAATATATATAAAACGATTTGTTTTAAAATTAAGTTATCATTAAACAATTTATTATATAAATTAAATTAAGCTACGTTGAAATAAAATTTTGGAACGTCCTTTTTAAAAAATAGATTTTTCTTTATAAAATTCAAAAGGATATGACGCTTTCGAATATTAGTAAATTCAAAAATTGGCGCGCACGGCAGCCATTTTGTTTTGGGCGGAAACCCCGCTCGCCCCGCCCCGCGGTTACCACTCCCAGGCAACGCGACTCGGACGCAGCCCAACTCATTTGTTATATTGTATACTGGGCAACCAAAGTTAGGTAATAGAATTTTGGTTTTGACTTTCAGTAACATTTAATTGTTATTCGACCAAATATAGGATATTTAAGTCATAAATGAAAAAGTTTTAATCTGTTCAGATATGACAAACCAGTTCACTCAAAAGTTAACTAGTTTTGCAATATAAGAATATCTTCCAATACTTAAGGAAGTAGTTTGAAGTTTATTGCAGGGACAAAAGTTAAATGCAAAAAATTTAGACACTTTATAAAATCTACACTGTATATTTCATTGTCCCAATAAAACTTGTTAGAGGTACTTATTTTATTATTTTTTATATCCCAAATAAAGTTATAAATAGCTATACCTACTACTTATATTTAAAGCTAAAACATTACGGTACGGTAAAAACGGTATTTTAATACCGTTAAAATTATATAATTGCATAAAAAAAGTAAATTCGATAACAAATCTTTTAATATATTTAAAGCTTTAACTACAAGCAACTATAAGAATATGTATGAAATATGAATTGAAATATTTTTATTTGCAAATACTGAAACAAAGTTATAATTATTTTCGTTATTAACTAAACATAGATGAATTATCATAAGTCTTGAAAAAAACAACAAAAACATATAAATTTTAAGCAAAATTGATCAACGGTACCAAAACTTTACATCATAGGATACAAATCAAATGCATTTGAAGATGACGTCAACTGAATTACGGCTTTCTCCTTTCCATATATGGTAAGTTATGTATATCTATCCTTGTTATTATTGTTTTCTATTACCTTCGTCTTTAAGTGAAACAGTAGAGGATGCTGGGTAGCTTAACGAGAGGGACGTATGTGGGGGGATATATCTACAATAAAGTAGATGAATATATGTAGTATCCACTTACGCAGATTTAAATATAGATAGACTTGCAACAGAATCTGAAAAATCTATGTTTTGTTAATAAATCGAAATTGACAAGTTAATTAAACATTTTTTTGTCATTACTCCGAGTATGAAATGAGATAAAACATGTTACAATCGTATATCATTTTGTATTATACTATTTATTTAAAAAAATTGTACTATAAAAAAGTTTAGAAACGAATAAGTAGGTAGGTAAGTAGGTAATAGAAAAAATATTTAAATTACGCAACTTATTTTGAGACTTTTTTGAAAGTTTGCAGTGACAAATATTGAAAAAATTTATTGCACTATTGTAACAAGTGTCAATGCAAAATGTTGTTGGCAAAAGTAAGGTAAGTTTCTTCCAATCAACCTATGGGCGTCAGAAAACGTAATATTTTTGGTGGTCTAAAAACACAAATGTTTACTTATACTTATTATAATGCATAAAATAAAGAAATAGGTATTATGATAACACTTAAAAAATACGATTCTAATGATTACGCATTGACTGAAATTTGTACTTAAACCTACTTCAACTATTGTATTCGTCTTTTCATATAATTTTCTGTTAAGTTTCATAAATAAGTATTAGACTAAGGAAACAACTAATCATCTAAAAAGTATTATTTGAACTCACAACCATCGCGGAAAGACTCAATGGCGTCATTTATTGCATTTATAACATAAATGTGAATAAAAAGTAACAAAAACACATAACAAAATGTACTTAACAACTATAAACAATATAATAGACGTGCAATTGACAGATACCTTCGAAACGTAGCTGTATATAGAAGTATTATATATATACCTACCTTAATCCTAGCAATTGCAGCTCTTACATAAACGCAATTATATGTTCATTAAGTCAGATAATAGGGCCTCGATTAATGACAATTTAATGATAACATCATTACACGTGCTTCAGTCTCAAACCGACAAAGTGTGAAAATATTATCATTAAGTGTAAAAAATTATATCATGATAGGTGTTAAAAGACTAGAATTATTTTGTCAAGTTCATTACGAGTACATCATTGCGAAAAAGATAGTGTTGAAGTTACTTAAGAAATCTTCTACCCACAATATAATTGTTTTTGTAGGTAAATATATAGTTGTGATAATTATCGAGGTCTGTTTTTATTTTTTTTATTAAACATATAAGTTTATTGGATAAGCTTAATTACATTAGTCATATGCAAGGAAAATGGGGATTCAGATTCTGTAACAGAAGCTAGAGTCTACTTTCTACTCAAAATAACTAAACATCATTGCAAACAGCAAATTTATTTTTATAATTTGTTTTATAACATAGTATTCATAAATATATAACATATTAATGATCTTTACATACTAAAATGGGAATAAAATAAATTAGAATTTAATAATTCACATTTATTATTATGATTTATATACCAATTTCTTTTGCGTAAGTATGAATACTGAACAACTAATTAAAATTTGTCCTATTCATTCTTTTGAATTCTTTTGAAAAAAAAGGTTGTCAGCTTAACCCGCCGGTAGTCCAAAATAGCCGCCGTCGGAAATAATCCCTGTACAAAGATACGCCCTGTAATATTGTTATTTATAATTTAGACATATTTATAACTTTACCATAATTAATTGTCTTGCAGTTGTAGAGGTATTGTTAAGTTCATCCTATAGTTAATCCTATAGTTTCTAGTAAATACTATTAAATTAATTAGTGCTTTGTGGTATAAGACATTTATAATACAGAATTTTATAGAGCAATCTTCGCATAAATATAATCTATATACGCACATGAAGGAAAAACTCTCGACTCCATTTTACGAAAATGTTGCTAACGGAGGGAGTTAAATTTAGCACAGCTAAAGTTTATATAGAGAAAGAGCATATCCACTATTTTATTAGAAATAAATATACTTAATAAATTAAACAAACATACGTGTCAACTCGTATTTTTACGGCATCGGGATTAAATTTATTACATCAATCCAGAATATCTATGTATACAAAAATTACTTTTAATATCTACGTCTTAATTTAAAATACTTGAAAAGGAAAATAAGGAAAAGAAATGAAAAACAAAATGGTTCAAAAATTTATTAAAAAGCAAAAGCGAATATTCATATCAATAAGCTTAATAATTTTTAATACATAATGCACATGTCCTATAAGCCTAGTCATAAATTACAATATTTATTTCTAGTTTTTATTATATTATTATTAAAACATTTAATACTTATGTATGCAGTTATTTATGTTTTACTTTAATTATTTGACATTTAATTATTATTAAACATGAAATTAACTTTTCCTGCAATAATTCAAAAACAAAGAGCATCTAAAACATTTTTTCTTAGAGTAGAGCTGAAATACATTAGTGCTACGCTTTCCTTTGTGAAGTGAAGGTCGGCCCACATTATGTAGTCGGTCGTGATTGGAGTCACGTTTATTTACTTATGTCACTACGTACTGTACTAATGTCTCACTTTCGAATCGCAATACAGTGGTATGCATTTATAATGTTTGTTAATTTAAATATTATGACTAAATGCTTTCATAATAGCGTTAATGGATCGTCTTTATATTATTTTAAAGTTTATTTTATAAAATGTGACATATACATTTGTAGGAATTAATGTTTTTAACATTATTGAATTGAAACATTTTTTCGTATAGGTTCCTAATAGTTTTGCGTCACAGCTTATACCTACTCATTTTTTTATGCTGCATTTGTCTTAGATATAAGATTAGATAACACAAATTTCGTGTGGAGGAGCATCCGTCTATATTGCGGAAATAATACAACAAGTATAGCTTTTAGGTATAATCATTTGCCAAAGCTTTAAAATGAAACGATATAGTAAAAGACCGTAACAATACTAAGCTTTAATAGAAAGTAGAAAAATTTAAGCTGTATAGAAAATTTATATATCAAAATACATAGTATACTTCGCGAATATATTATATTTTATTAATGTATAGGCGATTTTTCTGTGTACGAGTGTTCGCAGCTAAGTTTCATGATAAAATTACCAGCTTCAGCTCTGGCCTTTCGTTTTTCCCCACATAGCACGGTAGGTAGAGAACCTAGTGTCATGACACTCCATTGTCCACTTACGAATCGTCTACAATCGTTTTTTATATAAAAAAGTAAAACTTATATTTCAAAATATTAATGCAGCTAATAGTATTGAAAAAGTCCTTTATAGTAGTCGTATTCAATATAGACTCACAGTGTAACATTTAAATAGGTAGCTGTCGGACGCTTTCCGTTTAATATCCGCTTTGATTCTCATTCTGTAGTCTCACTTAGGAATGGACTGGACGAATTAAATGTTGTAATTTCATTGTTATTTCGCTTTTTTATTTAACAAAATTAATTATTATTTCACAATTTTACATGAAACAAGCACAATATTTCAATAATTTTACATGCTATTACGTCACAATGCTTCCTTATTAAATTGTACATCTATGGTTTCCTGTGGAATTGAATTATTATCAATTTTAAAAACTTTTCTGTTTACAAAATATATTGTCATTTACATTCGCTTAGAAATGCATAAATAATTTGTCTCAATAAATGTACATCATCATCATTTCAAACCATTATATTAAATTACGTTCATTTCGCTACTCTAGTAAAACAAGTTAAGTTTCACCACTCAACACACAAAGTCTGGTTTCGAGTGGAAGTTGGAAAACATAGTGTCTTGACAACTTGAGATTTGTAAAATAGTTCTTGTTCTTTTTGAACTACACACCCTGCTATGCGGGAAAAAGCGTGAATCTAAAAAAAAACAAAATAAGTCAATTTTCTTTCTATAAGTAATCTTTACATTTAAATAACTAATAATTCTAACGTACATACCTACGTTGAAAGCAAGGCAACTATTTCTAAGTTATGCGTCTGGCCCGCTGCGACCAGCGTGTGGTAATTTAATAAAGATAATCCCGCGATAAGATACACTACACCTATCTTATGTGTTCCACGAGAATATTGTGCTTTAAAATCTGCCTGGACTTGAGTGTTATCGTATTCACTTACATAACTTAATGTGATGAGTATATTCCTCATTGATTACGTCATTATTATACCCTTATTTTTTAACTTACTCAAAATTATTTAGAAAGAAATTAGATAAAATTATTCGTTTACAAAAGTGGACTCATACTTAAATTGGTGAACCAAACATATGGTGTACGTGTGGTGTAAAAGGTATTTAACGAAGTTAATTTCGTACAAAAATATATTAAATGAAGCGTTTAGAAGTTAAATTTTATTAACAATAATATATTAAGAAATTAAATTTAAATTTCTATGATATTATAAAATAAAAATCGACAAAATTCTACTTAGTTACAATTAGTAGTAAGGAAATATTTTAAGTAATTATTAGTATATCCAGAAATAATCTAGTCTTCGTTTCATCCAAAATAATACAAAATGGAATTCGTCACTTTAATTTAATTCACGAAAAGTTATTCCATGTAATATAATTAAAAAAGAAAATGCACAAGTTTTATTTCAAGAAACAAATCTTAATCGACATTGCCATTAAAATCATCAAACTTTAACAGGTTTTTTCCACATAGCAGAGATAATCTAGTGTCAAGACACTCCGTTCTTTAATTGCCACCTAAGATAGGGACAGAGCGGGGTAACGAACATAATTTCTTCATCAGAGTGGGATCGAACCCATAACCAATCATGTTTGAAATAACGTCGTTTGAAGCTGTAGTTGTATATATCTACTACACTATGTATACATAGGTATAGGATAAGCTACATATCTATTTAATACAAATATACTTTCAGGTTGGTGAAGTGGCGGCGTGCAAAGGAACTCGTGTTTCGACACAAAGGGCCAGATGTATGATTAATGCAGACTTCCCGCTAAGCTAACTGTACGAGTCAACTGATTTGGATTTATATACTAATCTTCGTGTGATTGTCATAAGTAGCTTTTATGTATTTTTAGATGTGGCATGCAAAAATAAACATGTAAAATAGTGCGTAATATAATTTCAGCTATAGCAACTTACATAAAATTAATAAGCCCTAATTTTTTCTCAGTTTCACTATTTTTCCCGCTTAGCATAGCATAGAATATACAAATAAGTCAGAGAGAATCAAGTGTCAAGGCACTCCGTTTTCCACTTTCCGCCCAAAATAGAGACATTGCGTGTTGAGAAACGATATTTTATGAAATAATAATGAACTTATTGACTAAAAGGTTTTATACATGAGTTTTAACTTATTTATAAATTATAAAGAAATTCCATCGGTTATTATTGATATATTTATTGCTTCCATTTTGGCATTGAATACTTTTTAAAATGTTAAATATCGAATGACTTTTAACGTATTGATTTAACTAAAGTCTCAAACCCAAAAAACCCAATACTTATTTTCAAAATATATTGGCTTATACATGTGCCTATTAATGCCTACATTATCGTTTTAGTTATTCCATATCTTCTAATATAAAGCGAAATCGTAAGTAAAATACTATGTAAATATAATACTACTACCTAAATATAATATACAAATAAGCTAATTAAGCTTAAACTATACCTATGTGAGTATTGACATAAGAATTTTTGTTTATTATAATTCAAATAATTAAAATTCTAAATAAACAAAATTAATTCAAATTGTCTTCACACCACCCGTTATTCACCTTAAATTACTTATTATGTATATGAATTCACTGAATACACTTCGATTTATGAACACCAGTATAAAATGATCTACCGACACCCCTTGATATCTTTATTTTAGGATTACACCGGGACATTTCATCTGTGTTTAGAGATTTCTTTAAACTGGTTTTGGTATCAAAGTTCGAGGTGAGCGGCTCTATTGTCGCGCTATTGATTAATGTCGTAGTTTATCTACCGATATGACTACAATGGCGTCTTACCCGAATACCTTAATGCGTTCCGCCTCTAGGTTTTATTTACCATTCCTTTATTTATATAATTCTTAATAAGTTGGTGTAATATGGTTTTACGTTTACAGGTGCTGAGGCAGTTAACGGTCTGTAATCTGAAAAAAAATAGGCTTTATTAACATTTGTTATAGGTATAAAGAAGAAACTCCTCAGTGTTAAACAGATTCACTGAGCGCGTGCCCATCGCGTTTTAGAGAGACGAACTTAGGACAGTGTTTAGGACTTGCGACACAAGCGTAGGCTTAAAGGGCCCCTTTAAAATGTATGTTAGCTTCGCCTCCATTGTCCGAGCCCCACTCTCTACCAAACTAAATTAGTAGTAAATAGTATCTTACCAAATTACGTAACGATTTGGAGATGTGCATTGCTCATTGAGATAGTTCATATAGAAAATAAGGAGGAAAAAAAGAAAAGAATCTTCGTAGAGCCATAATCTTCGGCGAAAATCATTTAATTCACCACTTGTCTATGCATTACGATCGACTTTTAAAGTAATTCAGAGAATATCGTTGCAAATAGAAAAATTCGCGATAATTTTAATCAGGCAAATATTAATCAGCCCCAGGTTCTCATTGTATGCTTAATTCCATAAAATGCTTATCGGTTTGTAAACACCTCCACAATATATAAAGGGGAACAATCTGGTCAAGGAAGCAAATATCAAAAAATACCAGGTTAGTAATTTACTAGTTACTAGATGGATTACGCTTATGATGTTCTTTTCTCGATTTTGCAAGTGACCCACTTTATGATTAGTAATAAGTATTTAAGGCCAAATTACTAGAAATTATTCTTACCCGGATTTTTCGGAATGCCTGGAATGTTATTAACCAAAAGTTTAAATGAAAGAGCAAAAGCGAGAGGCTAATTGTGGTTTGTTGGATAGACTTACGACCTTCTTATGTTCGCATTGAAATACTCTCTAGTTAGCGTCATAATTGCGTCCTACTATTCAAAATTTAAATTTGCTATATTTTTAAAATATGACAGCTGACTAGATTACGAAAGGCCGCACTCCATCTTTAGATGTAATAGTCGACCGCATTTTAAATTTCCTAAAAAGGTCAACCTAAAGGTAAATTAAAAAAAATGGTATTACGAGAATCTTAATATAATACATAATCTGATTATGATGATGATGATGATAAACAGCTCTTCGGGGATGTTGGTTGCCCGTCATCCAAACCGGACCATTTCTTTACTCCGAAGCCTAAAAACTTGTAATACTGACAGAACTTACAGATTCATGGGAAACTAATATTTCAAAACACCATTATTTTAAAGTAACCAAAGAACTTGATAGGTTTAGGTTAATTTATACGCGGTAGAATCGCCTACTTCTACAGGGGTACGTGGAACACACATAACAGCGAAATCTTTCTATAATTTACTAAGAAATCTCAGCCCCTCTAGAACTATCATCAGCTCATTTCTAGCACGTATTTCGAAGGTGGCCTTAGTGTCTAACCAAATATATTCAAAATACTATTTACTACTATTAGTAAATAGTATGTTGAAAAATTTCTACATACGTTTCGAAACGCTGCTTCAATCCCAGATGTTTTAACAGGATTGAGTACTTTTAAGGTCGATTTTTTAATATTGGGAATGCTAAGACTTCGGATAGAAACAAATATTCTCTCTGTGCAGGGTGTACAATAAAAAAGAAATTCCTTTTTAAAAAAAGTAATAATTTAAATGTTTTCTCCCGTTTCACGTATCAGTTAAGTCCATGCTCCTCTCACCAAAGATTGTTTGGTAGAGATTGCTACCAGCAAGATCCTGGCAAAAACATCATGGTATAAAAATATGCGTGAGGAAATTTCCAAGCTAAGTGAACTGCAAAAATGCGTTACAATTATGTATATAGGTACATTATGTTTTATTAATTTAAAATTAAATGTCCTTTTATTTTCCTACATAAAAATATAAAATTATTTTACATTAACGTATAGTTACTGGTATTGTTTTATCGTAACTTAACAATTTTATACTGTAAAAATATTTCAATTTAGATATCTAAGGTTGCAACTTGCAGAACAAACTAACTGCCGCACAAAAATTCTTATCATGCGTAGGCAGCCTAAATGTCACTCAGAAAAGACAAATTACACTGCAGCTCAGTCTCATTCTATGCAAATGGTCTTTCCCATGTTTTGAACACTGATATCTCTTATTGATTGATATGAATGTTTTATTGTCGCTATAGTGTGTAAGTTAACAATGACTTGTAGATGTGATCTCACTTGTGAGAAGGTACATATGTATAGATATTTTTTCTTACAATTAATGATTGATATATCTTAGAGATAATTGTGACGCCGTTGTGGAAAAGTTAATACGGTTGTGATTAAACGCGGTGACAATAAGTTCAATTCCATTATATTAGCTATGCTATATACAATGCTATATACCTATATCGGATTTTCTCAGTAGAACTGTCTTCCGAGCAGGTTGTCCTAAAATTTTTATAGTAATTTCCTTTTTATATATATTTATGCAATATTATCGGTATTTCCTGGACCTACACACCTAAGTGATGCGAAGGTGAGAACGAAAAATGAGTACAACGCATAATGTGGCACAAAGATGATGTTAATGTAATAATATGTAAATTAATATGTGTATGTTATAGATTTTCATGTATTTTATTGTAGGTAAAGGTAAAGTTAATGCTTATGAAATTTACACTTCGCTTTATAAGATTAAAAATTTTTTTTAACTTAAAAGTTAGGTAGGTACCTACTTTGGTAGGATTACCATCAAGCTAAGTAAAAACATCGAAAATAATAGTAAGTTTGTTAAATTGAATATTTCTATATTGAATTACGCGTAATATCATCATTATATAATAAACTTACGTAACTGTCTGCTCGTTTATTTCCTTACTAAATATGTAAAAAAGCTGTCTTTGGAATTATTATTAGTTTATTTCTAATAGTGATTCCTAATTTCTGACATACACTTGTATAAGTTTTATTTATATAAACAAGAGTATTTAAGATATATACTTCAATTTATTTATAATATAAAATAAAGCTTATTTTGAAAATAATATCACTTATAGAAAGCGATAGGTGTAACTTTTTATCTACAATCAAATAATTAATTCCACACACACTCCATACCTATCTTAGGTGTCAACAAAGTTTTCATCGAGAAGGGAGAACTCGCTGTTCAATGTCAGGTGCAGGCGAAACAGGATGCGACTTCTAATAATAAAACAACTTTTTTTGTAAAAGTTTAAGTGTAACGGAATATAGTTTAAGAAATAGTAACCGATAGGTAAAAGAAATTTGAATAATATATTTATCTTTTATACCGGAATGCTCCAGATGGCATATTTTTAACAAAGTTTTTCTAGATAGACAAAAATTTGTCAAAAATGGCTTCTTTCACTCAATACATGTGAAAATGGCGACTTCTCATTACAGTTTTGTTTTTAAAGAATTATGTAAAGTCCGAGAATCCTATGAAACAAAAAAAAACATTCTAATGTACCTGTTATTATTATTTCAACATCACACCCCAAACAAGTTTCTTCTTATTTTTTGTAAATAACATTATCACATTCATTTCTTTCAAGCAATACATTTCTTTTAGCAACGATAAATTAATGCTGCTTTCAAAATTACATGTTTGGTATAAAGATGTCTCAAATCCATTAAGGTAAGTAGGTCCAAAAGAAACTAATGATTACGAGATAATGCGTAAGAAATGAACAGAGGAAGGAACGCTTTCTGAAAAAGTGAAAAAAGGTTTCGTGATAGAGTAAAGGAAAAAGACCGAATTTCGTCTCTCGAGAGTAAGACTGCAAAGCCTGAATATTTACAGTAACCCAGAAGGCAACAAAGGCGTTAAATTACAAACTGGTATCGAGCTCAAGACCGTTGTATGTAGAGTTTATTTTTCAATAAATATTACATACCTCGTATTAGATATCCTCCGTGTAAATAACAGCGACATACCCGTGTCTAGTGGAAGAGAGACATACGTATAAAAGGAACGAGATGAAAATATGGCATTTTGATTAATACACAGTCATTGCTCAGAGCGGGCTGTGTACCATTGCTAAGTAATGACCACTCCATAAAGACATGGTTAAGGTTAAAAGAAAATTACTTTATCAACGCCTTGTTTTAAATAAATATCCTGTTTCAGGAAATATTATTGTTATTTCCAATACAAGAAATTGAGTTGTTCCGATGTTAAAGATTCAGCCGCTTTATTGATTGCTACATAAGTGATGTATTATTAAGTTCATTTATTTTTTAAACGTTGATAAGATGGTGATTTTTTCATTTGAATAATGATGTCATTATTAGATACGAATGGCTGTATAATTAAATTAAATGAAAATGACCGGAGCAAGTTATTTAAATGTTGATAAATCTTAATTTAAGTATATTGAAATATAGTGGTTTTGATACGCGATCTTAATCATAGACGCCTGAGAAGTGTTTGCTAACCAAAATATTGCTAATTTATGCTTAAAAATGTAATCAATACATTAAAAGAAATATACTTCTGTTCTGTAATATGCTCTGTAAAAGATTGGTATTTAAACGTTGGCACATACTGATTATAGTTTTTATATGTACCCATATTTTGATATAAAAAGGTTTCGAAAATAAAAGCAAAAACACATGGCCATGTTAACCATGAGTTTCATTGGCTAAAAAGGGTTAAGCTGTCAGATTGTCTTCTACTAAAGGAGTAAAAAATATCTGAAGATAATCTGTGACAGATCCGTCTTATTAAAAAAGCCGACTCTTGACATAGACAAATATGATTATTCAGGTATTTTTAACCTTGAATTTTCGATTTGTGTTTTAATTACTTAAATTCTCACAACGTATGTCTTTTGGTAGTTTTTTGTGGTTTAGTGACTCATTCGTTAGTAGTGTATTTTTTATTTATGCGTAGAAAGAACAGCATAGAAGTAATTTAGGTAATGAGTATGATTACCTGCAACGCTTATTTTAAAGGAAACATTATTCTTTATTTCTATTTGTTATACTTAATTATATTATAATTGTTTTTGTATGGGTACTTCAGACGTATTATTAATGGATTTAATTCTCATTACGGTCAATACCCTGTTAATGTTAAAGCAAGAATAATGCACAAAAAAACAGTCCGGAATATTATAAAGTAAAGAAAAGTAATACTTATTACTCTATACAAGAATATTTAATATACAGAAGAAAATTTAATTCTAAGAATGTGTTTAACTTAGTTCAAATAATAAAATTGTAACTTTTATATTTGACAAGAGCCACTTGAATTTAACTGGAATTGAGTTTTCCGGCTCTTCTCAGCAGAACTGCCTTTCGAGCCGGTGGTAGCTTTATGTTCATTCGTCGGATCAAAAGTGCTTGCATAAAGACTATTATAATAAAGGATATTGTGTGAATTTTAATTACTTACATGTGTAGAAAGTTCATATTAGAACATGATGAAAATATACCTTTATACATTTTCTATTACATTTAATTGAAAATGTAATATTATTTTTTTGGTACAAAAGTTGTTTGTTATACATACCTGTACTAGACTAAAGCAATAAAGGGTTTGTTCGAAAAACAATTATATATATATATATATATAGCTAGGTGAGGTCAGCAGTTAGTCGGAATGGTCTCGCCATTACCGACTAATTCCTTGCCATTTGCCTGCGGCCGCGCGACGGCGACGGTCAACCAATTGTTTAGTCACTCTGCAACTCGTGTGGTTTACATATGAACCGTAATACGAGACCAGAAATAGATGGATGGATATTGGGGACAGCTTCTATCTCACGAGTATATTTTTTTATATATTAACGGCGCAGTTTGTGCTTAACTATTCGATTCGAAGGCAGTACACGATTTCTATTTACATCATATTTTCATTTTTAAGATTTGATTAGATTTAGTAATGTAATAGCTTCTGCTGTTTAGATCTAAATGCCTATAAAATCGGTGGATCTGTTACTACGTTCGCCTTATGTTCTTTAGTTATTGGAAATTAGCCAGAATAAGAATAATACTTTATTCCACTTACTAGAAGTAAAAAATCAATAAATCTTTAAATAACGGTAAAATTATTATACATCAATGAAAATTATTTAACTTTACTTAACAATGAAATTACTATAATAGTAATTGAATATTGTACTGAATTAAAAACCACAGTTGGTACTTCATCCACGTTACGGTGAATAGGCAGTACGCGAAATAGTTGCGAAATGTATATTATAGCATTATAATAATTTATTTTACCAGTAAATAAAACACATTCTATTCTGTTAATAATATTGTCCAAGTAAGCACAGACACATATATGAAACATATGTGATAGTCAAACTAAGTTTCAAGTTCACTATCGAGTTTGAACTAAGAAAACATTGTTATATTTCAGTTGTCACCTCCCTAAAGAAAGTAAAAACAAAAGTAAGGAAGGGCATGTAGTGACGCGCCGCCCGCACCTCCATCAATCATATACAATATTTGCTATTGCAAGTAATCTGTGTGCGCAAACTTCACCCAAGAGGGACGTTGGTCTGCATATGACAAAAATCGACTCTCACGGAAATTATATTGATATTCAATATACAACAAATGGCCGCTGTCAAAAACGTCTCCTACGGTCATCCCTAAGCTATCTGTGTCATTGGAAACGCAGCAGCTATTTCTTTTCTTGGCCTAACAACGTGCAAGAAGAAAAGAGATAACCGTGTATAGTGGGTTTAGCGCGCCTTTGTCACAAGGACTGAACTAATTTTTCATCATACGGCCCACGACAGTTACAAATGCGCCCGAACTGTCTCCTTCTTTAATAATACTTTTTATTTTTTCAAGGGTAGTTCGCCCTCCGACAAATGAAGATTTCCATTCGCGCGGGGAAAAATTGGAAGCAGCTCAAAATGTTATTTGTTTCTAAAGCTCTTTAATGCTGTTCTAATTAAACATTACAGTTACGAATAAAAGAAAAAATATTTTCTACTAAAAACTTTTGTGAAGAATTCTCACAGTAATATGATAATTAAAGTGTATAGACAATAGAAATGGCTACTTGATATATCGTTATAGTTACTTTAATTACATGAATGAACATATACAAATAAAAAATATAATAGAAAGTTTTTACATTTACACTTCAACTAAAACTGATTTCCCAATATTAAGCTAAATATACCTAGTGCAGTTTTAGGTAGGTATATCTGTAATATTTTTGACACAATATTTTTAATATATAGTCAAAACACCCTTCGCATTATAATTCGGCTCCCCAGATCAGCTCCGCACCGATCAATCTCTGACGAATCTGTCATGTTCGGTTTATGAGAAAAATTGTTAGGATGCTCTTACCCAGCCGCCCCTCACTATGGTAAACAGTTGGGTTAGTTTATATAACGTTCATATTAGATTTATTGATAAATAATTTATGAATACTGTACTATTTTTAAAGAAATTACACTTGGTATTATTGTAAGGTATATTTTCTTTAATAATTATAGTTAAGTTTTAAACTGCATGTATGAATATTATTTTTTAATATAAACTAGCATATAACTTTAAAGTATCTAAGTAAATGTAAATACCTATTTAAAAAATACCTTTATATTAATTAATCTAAATCTTATTTCCTATATTTTTTAAAAACAGTATAAAAAAGTGTTTGAGAGGTTTGTATATAAGTATTGTAGCTATTCAGTAAAGTTTTATACAGGTTATTTGATATTATGAAAAAAGAAATAGCAAAACTTCTAGAGAAATTTCAGGGAAATGCTTTCCTCAACATCATTTGTCTAAGCATCGGAGAGTAAATGCGACGCGGCGGTTCCCACGCTGAACCTTCCAAGACAAACGTACGAAATAAAAGCAATCAGGAAACTGAATTTTCGCCGAAACCTACCTTATTACTGTACCCCTAAAACTACTTTGCTATTCACTAACGCAATTTACACGCACGTGATATGTTTGCTTAGCTATAGGTATTTCGAGGCTGCGCTAATGAACTGCAAAAAATATTTGCCGATTCGGATTTCGGTTTTTGCAACTGATAAATGTGCTCAGTATCCGGTAATTCAGTAAGTAGTTCCCTTTACTTTTACTGCACTTAAATATGTTATCTATTAATAAAAAAATAATTTTTTTTCAAAAATGTCGCAAATTGTGGAATTTTGTCACTATGTACCGAGTATCGATATAGTAGTTAGTTACTCCATTTTCTAAGAATTGTATGATTTTTCCTGTTAGGCACAAGCCTAAATTATTTGACTTTGTGCACATAATATAAGAATATGTGCACAAAGTCAAATAATTTGTTCTCCCTAGTAGGTTTTTGTTAACATCACGACAACACCTATTTGTTATTTGGAGATCTTAATATTATATAAAAGTTTTATACCTTTAAGTGACATTATCCACATTATATAGTTTAGTTTAAATTGTTAAATAACTAGTAGATAAGTTTTATTGTCTGATGGGGAACGACATTGACAAAAAAACATTGATTTTTTTTAATAAAATTCAATTATTGATATTGAATGTTTTGTCTATTGATTTATTCTCGTTATAATATAAAAAAATAAACATTACAAACTTTACATCTATTTCAAGTACTGCAGTAGTATACTAAAGTTAACAGAAGTCATTCCAGAACGATTATTATAATTTAACAATTTTTGTTTATTTTTATTTTCGCTTTATTTAAAATAATCAATTGGTTATAATCTACTTTGCTTACATTTTACTCACAATACATGCAAACACATACACATACACACATACATTTTATATTTGTTGATTCATTATTGATAATAATATATAGTTTTCTTTTTATGTTCCTTTTGAATAAGTTAAGCTTAATTGTATTCAACGAAGAAGCGAGTCATTCCCAACACAAGTATCCTAAATTACTTACTAGAAATGACTCAGCGACTCACAACTAGTAAAAAATTTTATATGAATAAATTTATTTATATTACCTTATTATTATTATTGCAAGTGTAGAAATGTTAACCAATAATTCATAAAGACGAGTATAGTTCCAATACAAAAACAATTGTCAATAATGAATGACAATCAACAATATGAATTTTTTGTTCATATAGATATATACTGAAAAATAAAAACAAAAACAAAACTCTGTCACAATGAATCAACAAATATAAAGTGGATATTCATATAATCTGAAGTTATAATATGCAGAAATGCCTCGACATGCAGTTTCTCGATTTCAGGTGGAAAGGGAGCGAAAAGTCTGGACATTAGGCTCTGTCTGACCAGCCTTCTATTACAGCAGGAAAAATTATGTCTATAAACTACATGTATAACCTAAGTACATGTTTGTTTTACTCCTTATATCTTTTGAAACGCATTAGGAGTGGGCGAGTAGGGCAAATGCCGGTAGATATTGAAATTCAAATGGCCGCCTGTGATTTAGTATTCATTTGACGTGATGGAGGCTTTGCCCCGGTTTAGGTTTCGCCAGGCGTCGTCTTCTCGTACATCATAGCGTGCTTCGCTTCAGATCAAGAGGCTTTAGGTGTACCGAGAGAAATATATAAAATAATTTTGTATATAAAAATCTTGTAAAGCTTGTCCACTTTATTGCTTTTCAATGTGATTTTCAAAAATTTTAAAATTATCCTAAATTATTTTTCACTTACATTTTTTATATAATTTGGCTGTTTCTATAAGTAAACATAGATTAAATCTACGTACAGGCTTAAAATATCAACTTTATAACCATAGTATTGTTTACAACAACATATTGAAATATGTTATTTAGTAGCTGTGAATAATGAAACAAAATAAAATAAATATATAAGAAGCTTAGTGTGCCTTTTACTTAAACGGGTTGACGGCGGCGTAATCCCAAAAGATTTCCACTTCTAGCGCGCATCGAGTCGCGTCCCCGACGCGGGCGGTGCGGCGCTACACATTCTAAATAATAAACAGCCACCTATAGGCTTTACTATCTGGACATTATCGTCAGGCATACTCTAGCTTTTGAATAAATAAAGAGTTAGAGATTAAGAAATATTATACATATCTAATATTTTGATGTGAGTTCAAAAATACGACGTAGTACCTAATTTGCACAAGATGATTTCGTAAATGATTTAAAATTCTTATAGTATCTATTGAGAAGTATAATGGATGATATTTTTTGTTTAAGACAATTTTTATATGGTATTCCTTTAAATAAATCAAACAATCTTCGATTAATTTACACTGATAAATATTATATTTTATTCAAAGTTTTAAAATGCCTCTTGTAAAGTTATATGTATCAACATCGTCGTCTAGAGACTTGTTTGCTAGCACTAAGTTTAGTCCATAACAAATGATCGAAGAAAGAAACTGCATATCCAATGTTGACCTTAGAATACTGTCATTTTAAAAATACTTCGAATGAAACCTTCAATTTACAGTACACTGCTGCTACATAGCCAAATATGTCATAGTCTATCATAGACAGAGTAGCAATGTATGCTAAAGTCATTTATGTAATAGTGTTACACAGAAGTGACTTTCTGAGTACTAATGCAGTGACCTGATACATTCGCGCTGCGCCATTGGGCTTCCGATTGATGTCCTCACGACGGCCGACGTATTGCAATCGTTATGCACCTAATGTCAATGCGACTCGCCACTGTTCTATCGTGCATTGAAGGAGGTATATTTCTATGTCTCTAATGCCACTGAAAAAACGCTGCAAGCGCTATTTGCAACCGTTCGAAGAATTTATTGACTTCGAACATGTTTTAAATATACCGAACCCATACATATACTTGTAGGTATGTTTGTTTTCGACTTATTTTGATTATACGAAGTGTATTAATCATTGTGCTTCGAATAAGTAGCATTTATATATAATATATATAAATTAAATATAATAAATAATAATAAAAATATTTGAGCATATCTTCTAAGTACCGTTCTTTTATTTATATTCCGTGGTATTGATAGTAACACAAGAACCGAGTATATTATAAAAAGCAAATTAGGTCGTGTGATTTATAACTATCTACTTTACCTATTTACTTATCGAGAAGTTCAATCCTTTTACTAACTGATTTCGGAGCACTATGTAGGTTCAAGCGTGGTTGAACCATAAATTTGGCTCGGCGGCTCGGTCGCGTGGAAACTTTTTGAATTATTAGTTTTAATTTCCGCCTAAGATCCGCCGCCGTATCTGTCAGCCGTATACATCGGGAGCGTGAAGACGGAGCTTTATAGAGTATACGCACACATTCAATGAAGTTCATTTGTGAATTTTTACTTAGCTATTCTTTGAGAATAAAGACTCAGTTCGTGTCTCATAAGACATAAATTACATTAGATGTAATCGTGTTATTGTTTAGAATTATTTATATGCTCATAACCTTTGGAATTATTACGTTCCTTATATGTTATATTAAGAAAATATGTAATTATTCCAAAAATTATGCCAGAAATAATAATAAATAAGAATGATATACAAAATCTATTTAATATCTAGGAATACTCAGGAGAGAGAAGCATTCTTTTAAAATTAATCCCACTGTAGGATACGCAATCTTCATATTTAAGAAAAGGCGGTATCGCCACCGGGCGAATGGTGGTTGTTGACTTTATTACCAGAGAAGATCGATTTCAAGATACGTGCGCAAATAACACGCGCGAGTTAATACATAAAATAAGGCTATAAATTGGTTTAAGATTGTAAAGTCAGTTGGTGAGTTTTTTGAGTGAGAAATTTGCAAATATATTGACTGTTATTAATACTTCCGCTGCTGGCGCCATATGCTCACAATGAATATGAATTTCTGATTTTTTTTTTTATTTCTCTTTGGTAAATCTTAAAAAAAAAAAAAAAAAAAAAAAAAAAAAAAAAAAAAAAAAAAAAAAAAAAAAAAAAAAAAAAAAAAAAAAAAAAAAAAAAAAAAAAAAAATGACAGACAAATGCCACCTCAGTCTACCTGTGACCACGGACTACTGTAAAGTGTTCGAAACGTCGGGTTCTAAAAATGTATTTTCGAATACCGAAATTATACGCGATTAATCCGTTTAAAATAGTTTCATTTCAAAAAGAAGTAGTTTATAGTCAGTAGACAGGCGCTAAAAACGGATTTTGAGACATGGTCAGTTTAATGTACAAGGTATAGTATATGGTATTTTATACTTTCATTAGTACGCGGACGATGTCACGGGTAACCGCTAGTCTTAATTATATGAATTACGTACTTATATGGAACTACAAATTTGTTATTATAATATCATATTTGTTGAGCAATTTTTATATACACGAATTTAAAAATAAAGACAAAATTTATGGAACTTATTATTTTAAAAGCGAAAAATGTAAAGTCAACAATGCCGATTAACAAATAAGTTTAGCGGAAACGCCACGTTTTCATCGTTCTCCTTTCACGTGTGTTTCCACGGCATAAATCATATTTTTTCAGCAACGTTTTTGCGTCCTTTCGGTTTGTTCGAGCGTACTTTTTTTTGGACCTAGAATTTTGATGTTATTTTATTGTGTACTGAATAAATTGAATGATGAACATTCCTCTATAGAATTGATAGTGCTAATGTGTCTATTTGTATTGTATACGTTTACATAAACGGTTTTATATATTATGATTATAATAAAAAATCAAAAATCAGCTCAATAACGTCTAGAAAAATATAGCATACGAAAAAAATAAAATAAAAACGCCGACGCTATCATAACTAATGAGCTCTGAACAGCGAAGCAACTGAACACCTCAGGCTGCTGTATATTTTAATTAAGCATCGAGACTGATTTAATTTAATAGCCAAATCATTAACTTACGTACAAAACATTAGCGGACTAGAGCAGCCGAATTAATAATACGGCGAACCAAACAAATAAATGACGTTTGAATGATACTGTCCTTATATATGGAAAAATTGCAGACACTATATTAATACTTGGCTATAAATTCGAGCGTGGCTTAAAATTAAGACAACAAGCCTCTTTAATCTACAATAAATGGTGGTCGTCGCACCGAGACCGGTTCCGGACGAGATGGAGGCGTAAAAAGAAAAAGAATAATCCGGTACGAAGCGGGTCCAAAATATGATAGGCATCCATAATACAACATGGCCGCTAAGCTCCTATATCGCGCTCTGTCCCACGTACGGACCTTATATAAGCCTATTACACTTTATTAGGCTGACCACATGTGAAGTGTTCCGCTAAGCCTAACCTTGATATCATACTCTCGGTGATACAGCGTGTTCTAGGAAGAAGTTATATACTTTGTTATTTTGAACTAGCAAATACAAATATGTATATCACGTTAAAATATTGCATTTTGAATACTATTAACACTATTGCATTTTTAAACTTATTTTAAATTAAACTAATTTTAAAATTTAATTATATAATATAAAGTATATATTTTTTTACTTTATACGTTTATTTAAAATATTTTTACGAATATGTTATGCTATAACTTTTATCAGCCTGTGCACATAAGGTAATCCCTCCTTTGCGTCCAGCCAGCCAACCGTCGGCCACGGCACAGCATTCCACATTATTACGAGCACCTAACAAATAAAACCGCTCCAATACTACCTGGTCACAAATCTCAAAAACTATAACCTACCTTGTTGACATCTTCCGATACTGATACATAGATTTACGTCGACATTTTTTTTTATGGACACGGACTTGTACATATGGACACTGATTATTTTGTTACGTTATAATTTATTTCAATATATTTAATTTTTATAATAATTTTTTTTTACTTCCAACTTGCGTTTAAAACTAACTTACAACTACAAAGTTGGAGTTATACTGAACGAGTAAGTGCACAAAGTGAAAATGAAACTAGACCTATTGTTATTTGCGAATAATATTCAAATAGAAAAACGGCAGGTGGTCAATTGTACTGTATACTGTATTATAGTTTTTATAACTTTTGAGATGTTTAAAAATGACGGTGGTCACTTTCGCTTACATTCTTGCGAATTTTGTCACACCTATAGCTTTCTTTGAAATTATTGCATTCAGTGTTTTGTTTTCGGGTCTGTGGCCAGTGAACCCTTAAAGTGGTTGTAATTCTGTAAACACTTTCTTTTGCATTTAACTTCAAAGGGTGGACAAAAGAAAGTACCTGTTACAATTTTGCACACTTAACAATAAATAAACGTTTCCTAATCTCACATTCAGGTAAACGAAATATATTTTGTTTTAATAAAAATAAAATATATTTTTTGTTTTTGTATTTAATGATATTCACATATTAGCATTATTTATCTGTGATAATCAATTAAAATTTCTAATATATTAGAGCCAGATAAGTCGAACGATTCTTTTAATGGATTTTTAAGAATGCCTATTGCCTAATAAATCATTTATTTTATATAATTTATACTAGTTGCTTCCTATTACTACGTTTTAAGTTAATTAAATAATATGGCTTATTTTAACCAATTAAAAGCACTTTTTTCAATATATTTGGTAAACTTTGTTCCAATGTATTTTAATGAAATTATACTATATATCATTAAAAAAGTAAAAGTATTTCTATTAACAAATAACATTAAGAAACTTATTATCATAACATTTTATGAATAAAAATCCAGGAAAAAATTGTTTAGCCGCTTATACAACAGACTGGAAATATACTCAGCTTCACACTTTTTCTAACATAGCTGGGTCGGAGAGAGCCTAGAGTCGAGTCACTCCGTTCCTCACTTTCCACCCGAATTCGGGACATTGCGTGTTGAGTGGCGGAGCTCAACCCCCCGCATCGTCAGCGTCGTCTGTTTTATATAAATAATAAACATATTTAGTAATCTATTTCAATGCAAACCAATAATAATTTCCTATTTTACATCAAGTTAAACTTTAGTTTAAAATAGTTGTAACCAATTAAATAATTAAGTACTTCTTAAAATGCAAGCGAAAAAATATTTTTTTTTATTTATATACTTTTATCCTTTTTTTGAAATATAAATTATAATAGTAATCACATCTTATCTTTTGGAAGATTTATTAAAATTTGTATCTATCAATTGTGCTTATCTATTTTATTATTTGAATTTCTTTTGTTCTATGTGGCTGCATTAACTATTATAGATTTCTTACAAAAATATATAATAGCGTTAAGAAAATTCAATTACAAAAACTCAATTCTCCTAATACCACAATATATAAATAACATACAGTAAAAAAAGTCACAGATGAGTAATGAGTGTCAAAATAAAGTTGACGCTTAAAATAAAATAAACGCCTATATTTAGTTACAGTGCGTGCATACTTTTTACAGTATGCATATGAGGTACTAAATAAAGATTATGTTTATAAAAAGTAAGTTATTTAGGTTAAGTCACTATTACAATTTTTTTTTTAAATAATACAATTTACACGTATAGACGTAAGTCTTATAGCAGGGGTAGCCAACCTGCGGCTCGCGAGCCACATGCGGCTCTTTGAAGGATTATTTCTGGCTTATTTCGATAAATTCCCGAGTACCCGAGTTCTTTTTTAATTTTTATGTCATTATAGGTATTTTAAGTAAAATAATAATATTACCTTTTTTTTGTGAAAAATTTTGAAAACTAGCTCGGACTACCTCGCCTCACCTCGGCTATGATTTTGGGAGAAAGTGAACTTAGTGTTGGTTAAATTAACCCCAAGCCGCGTTTTACTTATTTCGTTTGGTTAAATCAAACACTTTCCATCTGCGCTGTAATTGTTAGTTCGATTTATATTATTTTTTTGTGAATTTAACCGACGAATACGAACGAAAATTTAAAATATTTTGAAAATTACTTCGATAGATTTAATAAAAAATATATTTGAATATCACGTTCTTTTAAAGTAATATATAGTATAAAATTAACACACAACAGTAAAAACGTATATAACATATGTATACCTTTATATTGACCCACCATGAGGGCAACAAGAACAAAGCGTCTAATTCTATTGAAACACCATTATCTAATAACAGGGTGGACTATCCATCACGCGTTGAACCACGTCTCCTCTTTACTTCCATATCCATTAATCAGTATCTATAAACGTATCGTCGACACTTGTGTGTCGAATTTTATACTTTTTTTCTATATTAGGCTTGTGATTTAGCGCTTAGCTATGTGTATGCGATATCATTTACAAATTGAAATATTTTGACATAATTTTCATATCTAGTGTATTTTTTTAGATTAAAATTATTAAATAATGGCGCAATGCACCAGCGTCCGACTATAAGTGCGATGGTTGTGGATTCGATTCCCACTCGGGGGAATGGTATCGAGTATCGCCACTCAACATAAATACAATGTCTCGGATTCAAGTGGTAAGTGGAGAACAGCGTGTCTTAGTCTCAGAGACAACTTACGGACTAGTCTCTAAGTTATCCAATCATTATTATAGGTAGAGGAATAATATTTTGAGGTTAAGTTTATTTATTGATATATACCTTACTTATTTTAAGGTAACTTCACACTACTAAGACAGCATTATTTTCGTATTATGTAACGGATTACAAGCTTTTTTAAATATATATATATTTTAAAAATGAATTGCTTAAGCTATAACCAACCATAAAATAGAAAATTTACTATAAGAAACGGTATTAAACACACAGCTAAAACAAACATAAGGTTCTCAGCTATACCCAAATCACTCTCAGGAAGTTAGATTAGCATCTCCCATCACTTCATGACGTGAAATTCCAACCAATAACAGAAGGGGACCGCCATGCGGGCATTGCCAGCTATCTACAAAGGCACGCAAGTATGCATGCCGATTGCATGTACTGTAGGTACTAGTAGAATGAAAGCGTTCTCGTGTGTCGACAACTATTTGTCACTATCCATCGGATTTCCCATCACTCTGCCCTTCCTGGCATGTCTAATAGTTTATTGTTTTATTCACACTTGAATAAATCGGTTATGTAGGTATATGTATTGGCTATTATTGGATATAGTAAAAATATATTTTTAAAGTTTTCATATTCATATATTATGAATTGTAGCTTATCTACATTTATTTTGATTTTATGTAATGCCGTTATTTAAAAATAGGAATATTAACTTATTTGCAGAGCTGACTTGGTTATGTCTTTTTTGTATTACCAACTAATTACTTATAACATTTACCTCCAATAATTACATTTTCTAAAGAAACTTATTATAGAACTGAATGCAGATCGATTAATCTCACTTTTTTCTCGGAGTGCTTAAGTTCGCAATTAAAAGTATCCAACGACTTACGGTTTCCCGATCGGTCAAGGATGTCACCGTAGAAGCAAAATTAAACTTGCTTTAAGAAGAAATCCTTCTAAAGTTTCAAAGTTTCATTACTTTGAAAAGGCCACTTGTTTCTTACTTTATAAATTAATTAATTAAACCTAAAAGATTAATGATAGCGTTAATATATTACTATATATTTATTTTATTTAAGTATTTATGTGTATTATTGAAATTAACTTATCCATCCATTGCCACAAAAATTGACGCAAAAAAATAATTCCATAAATTTATTTTAATGTAAACATGATTTTCTAAAAAAAAACATAATAAGGTAGGAAGGAAGCTCATCATTTTCAAATTTGCAAATAAACGATATTGCAATATTACAATCCAAAACCTATAAAGTGCCAGTTGGAGCTCGAACATGTACAGCTCAGTTCGTTTAATCGAAGTGGGCGTAGATCGCATGCAATAATTGCGTGCAAATTATAGATTAATGATGCCGATAGTTTAGTATGGAATTACTTATCACAATTATAATTAATATACGCTACCGAAATTGTATTTTTTTGTGTTCAAGTTCAAGAAAATGTAAAATTTTACCAATTATTGTATCCTATATATTATTAAATGTTACTATTGTTGTATATGATCAGTAGTTTTTTAAAGTAGAATGAATTTTAATTTCGTTTTTAACGTAACGTTGTTGTGGGCATTTTGAACATTTTAGGTCAAAGTTAAAGACCTCAATATATTTCTTTTCAGCTTCCCGCTTGTTCCTGCATAGTTGAGTAGTCAAACAGAACCTTGAGTCACTCGCACTCCACTCTTCACTTTCAGTCCGAATTCATGACATTGCGTGAGCGGATTGTAAGAGTGAATATGTGAAAAGATTTTTTAATTATAGTATTTTTTTTTTTCAAATATTGTACGCATTTACATTCAGGCGATGTCCCAATGCGCCACGATGGCCTCAATATTTTTTTTATATAAAAATTAGATATAACAATAACATTTTTTTAATTTGGCCAATCTAAATGATAATGCAATGTAAAATACACAGAAACGAACAGTACAGATCACATCGATAAGAAAATATTATCTTCCATTTAAAGAACATTATATTATTATTCTCTCTTTTTACACAAAGTAATGTATAGATTTTGTCAATAGAAAAAATACGATAAAATTGAAACAAACGTTTAATGAACATATATTTTTTAATCTGATTTTTACATACTCTATACAATTTTACAATACATCGATTCCAAGATAAAGTTTCATATATAAAATAGCGTTGTAGGCGGTGAATTCCGTTGCCGCTTGAGCAGGCTGATTTCTTAAATAATGTCGGTTTGTGTAGGTAGGGCATAGCAGCTGTACGCTGCTGCAATCAGTCTTATTCCGCGTGGACGGCCCCGATTAGTCAACGCCTGCTGCAGAGACAAACTCCCCTAACCTCCTCACAATATCGATTATTCGCAATCGATTTGGTTTATAATACGAAATGTATTGATAGCTAAAAATGTATTTTTATGTGATATGGGATATGATAAATTAACTTGAGTAAATATGTATATTAATTTTAGTTGTTACAGATTTTTTTATTTCATTCTTTTAGTTTTTGTTTTAAAGTAACATCTAAAATAACGTCATTATCATACAATTTACTAGCCTACATAATCGCCTTTATTTTATCGTCTAAACACACGTTGACGGAGTAGAGGTAGATTTTATTAATCTCTTTAACGGCAACTGTGCGATTATTTTAAAAGTTGGAAGTAAAATAATGTTAATACCGATAACTAATATTATTTAGTGTATTCAAAAAAATTTAAGCTGCTACAAAGACGTTTACAAATCGTCTAGGTCGTGAACTCGCAATAAACAAAATTAACAAAATTTCCTTCTCGTACAGATAAAATCGATAAAATTCTCATCTATGGTGACATCTTTGGGTTAATGCATACACATGTTATTTTTTATACGGTAACTAACTTTATAAGCCTCTAATATATTACCTGATTATCGGTTGGCTCCACCTGTGTCGCTGTCAGCGTACATATTATTGGCGTTCCTATCAAAACAAGTTTTACTATTCTTAAAATTTATCAATTCAAACAAACACCTTAGTTTTATCAAATTTCATTACCTGTATTTCATCCACGCGCCCGTCTCTTATCGTAGGTTTTCTCATCGCTACGTTATAATAAAGAGTTTAAATTTAGGCGTAATGGTTGACCAATAAGATAAAAGAGAGAGAACTACAATTGCAAACATTGGTTTTCTTGCTATCAAGTCCTGTGTTTTAGATTATAAGGTTTAAAATCGTTGCCTTAACTGAAGCGACTGTGAGTTGGCTCGTAATGACGGACGCATGGACCGCTGCATACAAAGTAGTCGGCTACCAGAATAAAGTTATCTCGCGATATATCCCTGAATTAATGACCAACTCGTTACTTGTGTATTGAGATGTTCAGAACATAATGATTTAGTGTCGTTGAACTTTTAACATAAATAACGGTTTGACATACTTGTATATGTATAAATATTTAATATTATATTATAAGTATCCAACACATAAGTACAAGGTAGCTACATATTTTAAAGATAATTTAACTATTATACCTTCAATTAGTTATTTTAAATCTTCAAATATTTAACAACTTGCGGTTCATTTGTATAATTGGTTACAAATTTAGGTAGGTTAGGTAGGGTATATATAATTTTTATTCTTCGATATAAATCTTATATTTCATTAATTTGAAATATGCATGTCATATAATATAAATTTGACTGACGCTTTTCTATACAATAAAAAAATTATCTAAAACTTAACTATAGCTACATTTGTTATGTAATATTAAATGATAATTTGTACATTATACAAACGATGCAATACAAATTGATGACCGGTCTCTAGTAAATGACCACCTTCACATTATAATTTGCCAACCTTTGCCGCCTAGCTAGCAATTTTATAACCGCCTCGCTTAGCATCTTCATTTCAAAAACTTAGCATTTTCGCAGCCCTACAATCTTGGAAATAGTAGAGGACCGATAACTATATACATCTCTGTATCCAACCATAATCTGAAATATAGATAATAATATGTTTATTAAGATGCAAATGAAGATTTTTATGCATTGACTTGTTTACTCACGTACAATTCTTGTTCATAGAAACCTAATCTGGTAACCAAATGTGTATTCAAATGCTAAGGACTAGTCCGCTATTGCGCAGTTCATTTAAAAAAATATGTGTGGCCGAGACTTAAAATGTGCAAGGCACAAGTGGAAGTATGTAAATGAGGCGTGCGTCATAAACTGTCACATAAATCATACATGCGAGGCTCCTGGCGTCGCAATTGTCCACTGGCATTGATAGCTTTTCGCAAAATCAGGTCAGGATCACATGTGCTTCTGCTTCTTTGTTTCTTAGCATTGTGCAATCTTCCGGGTTCTATTTTCTATTGTATTGGAGATTGGCGTAAAAATTTTTTTGTCTCTGCAAAAACTTCAACAGACTACGGGTTTTGTTTCTTGCAATTGTTATTCGCAAAATAAAAGTGAATTTTATTTAAACTATTTCTATGCGTATTCTATTTAAGTACATATATAGATTTTTTATAAATTTTACATTGAAGGCATACTAACATTTCGTAAAATCCACAAATAAGTTATTATTGCTTATTTTTCTCTTTCTTTATACCTACATTATTAACTGAAGAAATTTGATGTAATAAATATTTTATAAATTTAAATATTTATTATTAAATTGAAGAGATATTTTAATCTTGATTCAACTTATATCTGAAAGCCCTTTTTCTACTTTTTTGGTTTAATTAATAATTACTATGAAGCAGTATTCTGCACAATAGTAATTATTCAAAATAGTTTAGTATTCTATGCGTGAGAATCTAAAGACGTCAAACAAAACAAATGAGCGTGTCATTTCACCTATTTATTTGCAAATTTCATGCAAAAGTAGAAAAAAGGCGACATGAAGGTAGAAAAATGTTCTATTCTAGTCGCCAAATGAATAATTACCTTTCACGTTGTTCCTTTCAATCTGCGCCCGGTGATCGATCATCGTCGCGAACTCTTTCAGCTTCACCCTTGCTGCCGCCAGCTCAGGTAAGGCGCAATTAATCTGAAACATCCCAAATCAGTATTACATTAAAAACTAAATAAAAACCTCACAGCCTGCTGTTTTTTCGCCGCTACGTTTTCTTTCCCATTCAGATTTTTTTGACAGCACGAAATATGACACTCATTTATTTGACTCGTACACAATGTAGGACTGTTTGAGTACGAGTATTTGCTATAAATACGCATTTTTCACATCTACTTTCTCGATGTGGGGTGAGCATTAGCTTCGGGTTTGGAAGGGAATCTCACGTGTTCCTTTTGTTCGATTTCGAAACTTTGGGGGAGTGCTGATGCTTATATTCTCGTGGAATCCATCAAAATAATCGCCTGCTCATGTATAATGGTTAGAAATGTCAACAAAGTTGCTTATGATTTACAGCTCTAGAAAGTATTCCTCGACACTTGTATATATTTCTAATAAAGTGTGTTTAAAATAAAAAAATATCAATTTTTATTAATTGTCAAATTGCTTGATAAGGAAATCAAGACAGTTTACTATTTAAAGCAGTAACTACAAATTAAATAAAACCTAACAACTTAGGCAGAACTAAAACAAGCAAGTATTAAATTCGTTATGAATATTAATACGCAGTCTAACAAAATGAACTCATTAGCACACACATAAAAGGCAATTGTTTCTTTATACATCTTTGAATGTAACCATTTGTTTATTGAAAGGCGTACGCGAGCGTGTCCCATATTTGTATCTCTCTGACATTTGTCAAGAATCATGCTAATGGTTTTTCTAAGTTCGATTTTTAACTTTGTTCGTCTCGTCGCCACGCTCAGTGTTAGCTGTTCGGCCGAAACATCGTTTCTTTGTGTGATAAATCGCTGAACATAAATACGCTATTGTCTATGCTCATTTGCTTGTAATTAGGTAGCACAATTTGCCTTCTTGAATCGGTAATGAGATGGCAACACGGTGACATTTCAAAACAAATGTGTGACAAATCAATTTTGTTGTAGTAGTTTATATGTAATTGTTATCTTGGCACAGGTACGATATTAGTTATATGTGCTATTCGTTTGAATTAGAAATTGTTATAGAATACTCATATATATACTAAAATCAATGGAAAAAAATATAGCACGAAAATGTGGTAAATCATATATTTTTTATAAATTCACGTGTGGTGTAAAACTATTGTATTATTAACTGAAAAGTACAATACGATTTTGAAATGGAACTATTTTTAACCGAATTAATCACGTACATTATTAGTATTCAAAAAAACAATTTTAGAATACCGACGTTTCGAACACTTTACAGTAGTCCATGATCACAGGAGGTTGATACAATTATTATATCAAACTACCGCTAACGATTTCTTAATTGCCTCGCGTACTGCCCTGGATTCTTGCAGAATGAGATGACTGTGTCTTGCTCTCTGGTGTGGTTTACCTCAGTCTACCTGTGACCACAGACTACTGTAAAGTGTTCGAAATGTCGGTTTTCTAAATTAATCCGGCTAAAAATAGGTGAGTTTCAAAATTTTTGAAAAAAGTTTTGAAAGTTCTCTCTGACTACCCCGCTACGGATTAAATGTGAAAAATAAATAAATTTTATATTATCAGCTTATCAAACAACAGATCCATTCCTTTCAGGCCTATGTTCTTTAAAAACTGATAGTGGTCGCGTTATAGTCACTGGTTTATCAGAGTACGCTCCTTGTCTGTTGATTGCTTATATATCACATTAGCTATTCCTTAAGTTATTAATAATTCATTTTTCAAGTGTTGATTTCATATTTATAATTTCATCTCCATTCACATGCTATCAACGGACTCACCAGATGCTGCGATTCTTACTACTAAAATTCTTATTCGTGCCTAGATATCAATCAAGCTCCCAAACACTTGTACCAACCACTCGGCGATTTGTCCGAATGAAAAATTAATTTTGCCGATGATTAATATAATGGCTGGTAATAAAACGTAATTGCTGTTTTGAAGTTTTTACATCTTCTTCTTGTCTAAATTAATTTATTAGAGCGTGCAACTCGGAGCAAATTTATGTCCGCAAATAAAAACAATTTTCATGTAATTTGTTATTGAAAACTTATAATAAGTTTAGTATTTGTTTAATTATTTTAATTAAAACGCAAGTAATTTATAGATAATAATGATTAAAAGAACACGAATGTTTAAATAATTTAACACTTATGTATAACTGTTGTCAATTTAGAACTTATCTACAGATCTTAGAGCTATGCAGTTTTTACTGCTTTTTACTTAGTGCTGTATTTTTTTGCAGAACAATTTCATTCGTAAATTCTCAATTCAACGTGACATTGGCGAAATGGCTACAACCAAAGACCTTAAGTGATAATCTTAGAACTATTTCGGTATTTATTGAATTAGATATAAGCTTTTTGTAAAAAACCAATCAAACGTAAATACATCAAATATTGTGGCTTTCAGCATTTAACAACTACTATAGTAGTATTTTGATTATCTATTTCCAATATTTAAAATAAACCTATTTTTTGTTTTTCGTTTTCCTATATTTTTTATTATATAGAAGAAAAAGTAATTATAAAAAATTAAAGACAATAATAAAATGTTTTTTTTAGGTTGCACAAGTTCCAATATCAATAGTATGATTGATGGATTGATAGACACATGGATAGACAGGATTGACTTACTCAATGTGCCTTTCAAAAGATATCCACAAGCCGAGTACAAGAGTACCGGTGACACTTGAAATATAGTGTTTGTTGAAACTGAGCTAAATTGTAATAAATTGCCATGGCTATGTGTATAATGGAGTTACGACTTACTGTATTACATTTTTTTTTCTTTATTAGAAAATAATAAAAAGTATTTTAAATACAGAAATCCAGATTAAAAAACAAAATATCCCTTTAATCAATTTTTATACATAGAGATATTTAGATATAAAATTTCTTGGGCCTAACATGGGCTACTTTTTTCTTGCATTTTAATTTACTTTTTTCAAGAATGAATTATTTTACAAAAAGGCCACCGAAAATACGAAACAGCTATAGTTCACGGGCGCTAGTAAAAATATATATCCACTACACGCGAGATTTGCATATACTAAAGTATATAGTTAATATAATATAATAATTATTAAGGAACACATAACGAAAATATTAAAGTGTATTGTACAAAAAATGTTGTGGGAAAAAAATTGGGGTATCGGAAATAAATGTGACTGATTGCATTCAATCAAACTTAAATTGAATTATATATTATTATACGTAATATTAACAAATAATAAAATAACACATAAGTATTTGTCAAAAATAACTTCATTAAAAGCCATTAAATTGAAACAATCAGGTGACAGGATGAGGTATGACATTTCGTAAAACAATGAGCGGGTCGCTTTAATAATGGAATGAAATATCTGCGGTAACAATTTATATTCTAACACTGGATTCAACTTGACAATTTATTAATCAAACCGATTACCTCCCTAGCAAACCCTCGGCCTATTGTGAAAATATTGTCAAGCAAAACAATCCTATGAATAATTAAGGATTTAAATTTTCATATAACAAAGGCATAAAACAATAAGCGCTCCTCAAAGTGGACAAAAGCATTCTGTGAGTGGCATTTTAGGTGCTCTCTCGCAATTTTAATACGGACGGACGAGGTCCGCGACCGATTGAGGGTGACGTATGAAGCCACTTTACTCACGAATTACTGTTAAATAATTGTGATGCAAGTGCAGTAAGCAGCGTCATTTAACATATTTGTGTTTTTAATTCATTTAAATTCAATTGGATGGTCTATTTTAAATAAACAGACTTAGTTTTATCACTTTAAAAGGTGACTTGGTTGCTTCACTGTATTGTGGTTCAATTCGAACATTTAAAAATAAACGTTGAGAAATTTAAATCATGGTTATAAAGCTTTAAAAATGTTTACGTTATATAATATGTATTGGGAATATTGTAGGACTATTTTATTTCTTGCAAATAAAATTGCATTAATGTAATTGTACTTATGTAATTTATATGGAAATGTGGTATTAATAAGCAAATGTAAGTTATGTCGAGTACAGGCAAATTTTTACAAATTCATACAGAAATCAATTAAGGAACATTGGTTTGGTCTGCGTCTCCAACACATGTCGGCCCCCACCAGCTTTTTCCATAACGACCTGTGAGCCCCTCCCTTCTTTAGAGAGAAAGCATAATCCATCACCGTACGTCACCCCTATTTTGGGTCATTCCGTCCCTTTCTTACGCGAGCTTTAATTCTATATTCCTTATCTCGCTCCGCTAGGGGTAGTTTCTCGCTTGACGGGTGATCATTTTTCTTGTGGCGCGTTCAATCATCGCGTCACTATTCCCTTCCCTTTCACTTATAAGCTCTTTTACTGGCCTCTCGCTCGGTTTGCCCTTCCTGTCTTTCTGTGTGTCCCTTATTTTATATCAGCGGTGCGTGTTTCATTCTCTGCCGACCAAATATGGCGTCTTTTGTGTTTGATTTTGACGTTTTAATTTTTGTTAATGAAGAGATAATTTTTTTAGTGTGCTTCTATTTTTTGTGCTTAATTAAAATGATTAATAACAACGGACGTTATAAAAAATATTTAACTTTAATCTAAAATGCTATATTTAGTATTTATATTTTATTTTATTTTGTTTGAAAATGTAAGCTGTCTGTAGTAGGTACTGATCCGTCACAGATTTCAAATAGAAAAAAAAAATATTATTACCTTGTATATATTAAGAAACATTCACTATAACTTTGTAATTCCATGTATACTTGAAACTGGTTTATTACTTTACCCGTAAGCTATATAAAGAAACGGAATGACTTGTCTAATCTATTTTTTGAAAAGGGTTAAATAAATGATATATTTGTGTTGAATGGTTAGTTAGGTTAGGTTTTGTTTATCACATATTCAATAAATATTACTAATCATATCCATTGACTAACTATAGATTATAAAGTAAACTTTAATTGAATCCATGTGTTTTTAATAGCCCTTAACATTTCAAATGTTAACAAACTTTGCAACTTAATTGAAACTTAATTGAACTTTTTTAATTCTTCAAAATCTAAAATAAAAAAAGGTATTATCTATATTCTATCACAGTGTAATACACTATAGCATAACAAAATAATCTTCAATCTCGCATATATATACAGCGTGTCCGCGTGGGGGCGCCGGGAGACCGCCCGGGATCGAGGTAGATTGACTTGTCAGAATATTTGAATTTTAATCCCGACAGAAATTATATAAGCACTTGTTTATTTATTCGAGTATTTGATGTTCGGTGCATTGTTTAAATTGGATCATGAGCGTCGCCTCGTTAATACAATTCTAATCTGGTATAATTAAAATAAGCTTCTTGTTTTCATGATACATTTAAAGAAACAATTATAACATGGTACTTTTCATAAATTAAATATTACATAAAGTGCCATGAAAATAAATCAATAATATATATATATATACATATACAGGCATATGTCATATATGCCGTAGACGAGTACGTCTGCATACAGTATGTATGTAGTGTGTTCCTTGAGTGTAGGGGAACACTAAGAGAAGTTTCCCTGAAATTTGTACAGGAACTGGAAAAAATGAGGTTTTATGTATACGCAAATGAAGTTGCCGGCAACAGCTATTCAGCTATGATAGTGAAAGGATTTTATCAATCCTTATTTCATACAGTACATTGAAAGTAAATTGAAATAGATATTTTATTTTTAATCCCGGTATCGAAATGATAGTCCCCATTAATGATACAAGGTTGAGTGATACTGCCACCACAATATAAATATTCAAGACAGCACTGTATATGTTAATACAACCTCCTCATTGGCTTGTAGATTGCTCTGTCGTTTTTATCTTATACGACATTTAGCTCCGGTAATTCAATTTACTCTATTTACATAATGTCGCCATCTCTAAAGTAGGTGAGTATGTAAATCGTTTGGTCCCTGCTTTATCTCGTATATTCATAGATTATGAGGAAATAAAACTAATAAATTGGATTATTTTGAATAAAAGAAATCTAAATTGTTAGTTGATTAATATTTAAATCTCTTGATACGCATATCTGGAAAAATATTTATTAATGGTCTAGAAGGACGTTTGTAGCGCAGTTTCGTACTCGAGGGTTGATGGTTCCTCTCATGCTGTTTCTCTAAGATGTCAAAAAGTGGACGTAAAAACAATTAAATATTTTTTTGATATTTGTGTATTCTGAGTATTTTATCGAGATCACTTTAGATTAATTTTATTTTAAAACTAACAAATGTATATCTATAACAGTTGTAGTATATCTGAAAAGTATAACAGATTTGGTGAAGGTTTCTTATAAATTGAGTTGTATGCAGGATATTACAGAACTTGACAGATGACATAATCAGGTGTGATAACATTTGTAGGTACATGTTCATAATATATTATAATTTGAATAAAAATATAAAAAATATATTATAATTCGAAGCTTTTAGTCAAATATATACTTACATTTTTCAAATTACGGGACGTGGAGAACGGAGTTATATGACATTAGGTTCTCTGGCTGGGTAGTCAGTATTGTGTTATAGCAGGGTTGCTATGCGAAAAAAGCAGTGCTGCAAAAAAAGTTCTGTCAAAAACTTGTAATAACAAATTCCACAATAAGATAATAATAATTATGAATTATTTGTTTTACTCCAAATTTCAGTCACTTAATGGGTGTCATTGAAAATTGAATTTTCAGTAGAAAAACAATTTTGCTAGTCACATATAACATTATTAGATCGCGGTTCCAGAGGATGGCACTAAGAGTGAATATATAATAGTACAGCCACCATTGTCTGTGCCTACGCATTAACGCACAGAATCAAAAAAGTTTCATCACGCTATCGTATAGGAATGGAGATATCTAGAATTAATCGTGCCCGGGCATACAAAGCCGTGAAATATGGCTCGCTCGTTGTTCACAATGGCTACGTCTTCATCACGACCCTATTGTTTTTTTTTTCTTAGACACCACACGCGGATTGTCTTGAAGAGTGGAAACGTGAGCAGAGATGTTAGTTAGCCGGTTTGATGGTTTACTTAGCTACAAATTAGACAATTCACAAATATGCTCTGAATCAACTGCATAATTAACTATTTGAAAATATTAAAACTTTTTAGAAAATATATAAAAACTTAACCTACTGTGCCTCTAGGAAACCATTCAAGCGTTCTAACCGCTAAGCCATACGTTCATCGTCGCGGGATATACATTGTATAAAAATGTTCTTCATATCTGAAGTATAAGATTAACACTTGAAAATAGTAAAAAGTATATTAAAAGTTATTAAATGAGTTCATATAAACATATTTTTCTCTTTTAGAAATTTAAACATTTTATGAAATATTGATCGTATTGTAGCAAATCGATTTCTTTTCGCACATATAAAAATCATTCTATTAAACGGAGCTACTTATATTTTTAATAAAACCTTTAATTAATGCATAGCCGTTGTTTAACTTAAGCAGACTCTTTATTGCTTAAAAAAATGTTAACATCTAAAGATTTAAGATATATAAAAATATATTTTTATAAGTATTCGTTTTTTTTTTTTCCAAAAATATTTCGTAGATGAGTAAAATCGCTCAACAGAATGTGAAAGTAATTCACGTTACTTGTGCTACAAAAGAATTTTCTTCATTCCGTTATCAATCTATCGTGATGTCATCTGCGACACCGCCATCTCTCAATTTCCTTCGCGCCAAAAAGCACCGCCTGAAGGAGTTCAAAGAAGAAACGATCAAACAATGTCCGGAAACTTCTGCATATAAAAAAGCTCCCATGTTTCTTTTCGATTACTGTATTTTTAAAGATGAGTGATGTAAGTTAGACTATAAATTATTATATTTGTGTATATAGTTATATACAAACATAAGGAACCTAGTAAGGTTTGTAATGAATTTTGATAAAAAGTTATGTCAAGTTTTAGACTAACAGATTATATAAAAGTTATATTATTGATGTGGGAAACATACATATCGATCAGAGCACCACATAAACTCGATTTTGGGATTGTTGCAGTATGTTGATACCACTGAATGACAATTTAAATTCATTCTCTCCGCCGCCCGCGCCATCATTTGGACAAATGTTACGTCATTTGTCTAAGAGACTGAGGGGTGAGGCGGGGACTGTAGGCTTTCACCAATTTCCCAGGAAAATGAACCTTCAGAAACCATCGTAAAGCATATTTCACTTTAACTATTCTTAAACAGATTCAGAAAACATCTACAAATATAAATGCATCCAATTTCAGCTTCTAACTCCTTGAGCGGAGAGTGTATTTACGTACGCTTCCATCGAAATTCATTTCGTAAGCTCCCGAAAATATTTCCGCGACGAAAAATGGAACTTAAAAAGTGTGGTTCTTGGTTGTTTTTTGATAGACAATGCTTGTTTCAATGGGAATTGAATTAAAAGTTACTGTATTTGTGCTACGTTACTAATTAATTTAATTATATATCTCATTGTGCCCATGTTTATTCAATACACATAACTTTAACGAATGGGGTGCTCGAATACGCAAGTTACGGGTAGTGTTTACTCGTATAACGTTGGTATACATCTACAAATACTTGCAATATAACGATTATTATTTGAACGAACCAAACATTCAACCTACTTCTCTTTAAAAATCCTACTCATAATCTCTGTCATCCATTGGTTGAATAACAAACCTTAAATTTTATGTAAACAAAAAACGGTTCACGAAATATATTTTCCAGTAGAGAGAATAGAGAATTTCAGTGACGGCCGCGAGATTAGCCAATTTTATTTTTTATTTCACCTAATTGTACCCGCGGTATGCCCTAGAGACGGGGACGTGTCGCGAAGCATCTGCCCCGCTGCCCTGTGCGAAAACCAATTTCAAAAAGCCCAGAAAATACACAGAGACGAACGTTAGAAAACACTTTACTTCGTCGTATAATTTTAGATCTTTCCAAACTCACATTTAGAATTTGTATTAATGGCATTATAATTTGAATAAATGTTAAGAAATCTGAGATTCTGATACAAAACAACAGAGATTTTAGATTTATGAAGTATTTATAGGACATTGGTTATAAATTTAATAAAATTTTATCAGATTAAGATTCCAGAAAGAAAATTTTGACTATGATTTATTATATTATGGAATCGTAACAGTTATTAAGTATTTGCTAAACGTTTCTCTATAATAATAGGATTAAAACATGAAATAAGAATTTAATGTACTGTAAATAAAAATAAATCTAAACAAGTTACATTATAAAAAATCCTTAGCTTTCGAAGACGAAAGCAGTAACAGCTATTATTAAAGTATTCATGATATTCATGTTAAATCCTCTACAGTCCTTTGGCATTCCTATTCAAATTGTTTATTATGCCAGTTAGGGAATGTGTAATCTTCCGATTGTCAGAATGTAAGAATCCATAATTTACATATAGATACGTATCTGTAACCCAAATGAGGAAAATGTTCAGAAAGGATGTTCTCAACTCCGGCCCTGGCCGACAGTGGCGCCCCCCACCCGCGAGTGACATTGACGGATCGCGGCACATTAGTCATAGTCGAGACCTCACTCCCCGCACCTCTCACCCCATACATACCCTTTTTATTTACTTTTTGTAACGGTATTGATGTTTAATTATAGAGAACGACCCCAATGCGAGATACTTTTGGTGCAGTGTTTTGATAGTCATTACTTACAAAAACATTCTTAAAACTAATTTTGGTTCGTCCTTCACGCTTAGTATAAAAATTTTCATTTACACTTTTTTCGTTGTAAACCGTTTGTCTACTTTGTTTTATCATTAATCTTTTAAGTGTTAAAAATAAACAAAGTTCTAAAAAGTCTATAATCAATTAACATAAACACATAATCGTGTCTACTAAAGACCATTCATTCTTTAGTAAATCTCTAAATAATCAATCATTATTTTGGCATCATCGCTTCAATATCGTTACCTGGCGGAGGGCGTACTCCCCTTATCACGAAGCTAAGATAAATGACTTGACTCCTATCTGTTAATTAAGATTTTCGCGAGCTCTCACCTACGAGTGATGTTTGCAATTTAATTTAGATTATTTGGTGACATCAGGTATTTCATCGTGTTCTGATTTCATATCACGTAGGCTTGAAATGCTTATTATCAAATATTTTAAAAATAATTCTACAGTTTTTTCTACAATTCTACAATTCTTTCTTATTTTCTACAGTTACATAAACTCGTATATGATATAATAATATGTACATATTTAAGTACGACAATGGTATATTCAAACAAACTCAAACTGAAGTTAAATTGATTTGAAAAATTAAATATATGAACTTTGTCATACTATCATTAGGCACCATGTAGACATACTTGAAAGTAGTGTAAGAAATTCTTAATAGTTCATTGATCGGCGATAGGGGGCGGACCTTCCTACGATTTGTCAAGAGAGCCTCATTAAGGGTCGAGTCTGGCGAATCTCTGGGGATTAAGGGCTTTTAAATACGGCCCTGGACAGTTAGAAAGTTAGACTTTATCTGTGATTTAAAATAGAGAAGTCAAGTTTTAAATTCGTTTAAGATAGCATTGTACTTGTACAATTAATGTGAATTAAATTTGTTTTAAAACTATTTTTTGATGAGCTTGTTGCTGGGCTATGTTGGCTGTGTGAAGATTCCCAGCCTCAATTTTATAGTATATGTACGTCATATTCTTGTGCATTTAAATACTGCTTGTATTAAATTACACGTAAACGTACATATCAGAAAATACTGCGATTATAACAACATTATGCGATGGAAAAGAACTTATCACGACCGCCAATCAGAAATGAGAACTCGAAATAAATCGATGTTACGTCCAATCATTACTCCACGTCAGGATCCAGTCAATTAAAATATCGTTAATGCATTACAACTGTACAAAACTGAACTTTAGAAACAAATATGTAAGCCATGTTTTACAACAAGCAATATATTACCTTGTGACGGTCATTATGGTAAAATGTAGTATAGTATGAAACCACGAAATCGGTGCCGGAATCCAAATAAAGCCGGAAATACAATTGCTTGGTAGCATACAAAATAACTTTAGACAAATATTGTAATCATAACAAAATTAACATTTAAAACGTATTTTTACATCAGATATATTTTTTGTTTAAAAATTATAAATGTTTAAGTAATTTGTGTACATATTATACGAATTTTAATTAAACGTATTTTGACAAAACATTTTGAGTGGTCTTTAAAAAAGCAAGCAATTAAAAATAATGATAAAATTTTCTTATTATTACATTGCAATGTCATAATTAAATTTTCAAGCATACACCAACCATATAGTAGCACTTTTTTACTAGCAAATATATGTCTTGCTTAGAGGGAAAATACACGTTACACGTTAAAATATTAATGAGGTGATTATTATAAAATATCCTTAAGACGGTAAAAACCAATATGCCTAGATAACTACCAGTTACATCCCGCAACTTCGTTTACGTGGACTATAATACGTAAAATTCTAATTAATAATTTGGTTCCCATACGAATTTTGGGAAATCGTCTCTTAAGATTCTCTATATTTCCCATCGAACCTACATGTCAAATTTCAACATCAAGGAGTTTCGGCTGTACATTGTCTGTCAGTCAGTCAGTAACGTATATAACGGATACTTTGATTGAAATTAAGATTATTTTTGCATAAGTACATATAAGATATCTCATATATGTATATCACGTAACTACTCTTTGATATTTATATATTTAAGCGGATCGATTATACATATTTCTTTACATTTACACATTTTCTTACTGTACTTAGTAACTATGTAAAATTAGTTATAGGCGAACACATCATTCGCAAATTATAACAGTGCATAAATCTATTACTCTCTAATTAATCTATATGACAATTTATATAAAAATGCGGTTACATTTTTTCATGAAGATGGAGAGTCTATCGTAACCAATGTCTATAGTTGCGGTTTTTTTTAAACACGCATTATATTTTTATATAAGGATAAAGTATAATGTACGAGACTTATACGTAAACAACTACAATAGCGTAGAAAACTGATGGCCGTACAGATATGAGTGACAAAACATTAATATACAATATTTTGAATCCCAATTCTATAAGTAATAGACATCAATTAAAAAATTTTATATCAAAATGACTTGTGAAATGAATATGACACGTGTAGCATTAGAAAACCGTATTAACTCTATTGGTTTAAAAACATCACTAATGTTCCTACAAATTTTAAAATTTTTAAACAGAATCTTGACATTTTCTGGTTATATAGGATAAATTACAAGTAATTCCGCACTCCCGTGATACCTGAGTTCAGTGAAAAAAACACGAGACATAGACGTCTCGGTGCGTCGCAAATTACGGTCATCATCTTCTCATCAGAGGCGTGGGTAACGTTGATATATAAGAGAGCTGGAGGGTACACGGTATTATACAATGAATAAAAATGTAGAAGCGAACCACGAAATATAATATGTTGATGTATTTTTTAAAAGAATCGTTAATCGTATTGTCGTACCCGTGATATTAAAAAGTAATGGTCGCAGCTTCTGTGTGAATTTGATCTTATAGGTTTTTTAAAGTTTTTGAAGGAAAATTTTAAATATGTTGCAAAAGGAATAATATAATATATAGTTTTGAATGAGCATCTAACTCGAACCATTATTAATAAGATTATGTCATTTTGGATTTTTTATAATTTAACTTTAGCAGAATAGAATATTAAAATTATACTCCTAGGTACTATAACAGTATTTAGCAATTTATTTAATAATTCATATAATAACTATACTCAATGGTAAAGTTTACAATAAGTCGTGTTCTACAGTTAACCAACAGAGTAAATGGGTATTTGGTTTTAAACTTTAAAGTTCAAGCCACGAAACAAACCAATTGTAAGGAAATGAAATGTTTGTATTACGTAATGAATGAATCATCTAAACCAAATCATAGTAGAATTTTGTCACCGGATTTCATATAAAATACTGTTAGTTCTTTCTAAATTCAGTTATTGTTATCATAAAAAAAATACTTAATAAATATTAAATATAATAAAAATATGTACTAATCTGATTTCTTAGTCTAATTCTTTTTTATTTTACTTGTACTGTTTTCTCGTAAGATTCAAAAATCTAATTGATTAAAAGTGTAACTTAGGAATGTCATGTAGGGTATTATTTTTGTTTTGTATTACTTTATTTCTATTATTGAACAGGGAACAGTACCATTTTCAATATTTTTTGTTGAATTAATTCACACGTAACTCAAAAACTTTTATGAGATAAGCGTTCTACATTTTCCGATTATATAATAACCTATGTATAAAGTGGCGGACCTCATAACGTTGTATAAATGGTTTCTCCAATAGAACACGAACCCTTAAATTCACAATCTGATTTATAATAACTACACCGAGATGAATTCATTTCTATATTGAATTATTGTAAACGTATTTTTTTTATACATTCAGTTATCTTAGTATTTGCTATTAACTGACCGTTGATTTCACGGGTCGATATTAGAAAGGCAGTGGCTGAACGGGTGACGGTAAATAATCGCTGCGCACGCGCAACGAATCACAATGACTTATAAGCAATTGCATCTGTTCATGGTTTTTAAAGGTAGCAATGGGTGTCTGCTTTAAAATGGAATATTTTATGGTATAAAACTTTCTCAACATTATACAAGACATATATTGGTATACTTTTATAGTAACAATATCCATTTTATGGATTTGTTCTGGGTTAAATTGTATTGATATTATTAATTTGTTTAGGTTTGTCATTTATTGTATAAAGTTGTGATTTATTCTTGTATTAGTATTTTTAACATTTAATTAAGAAATAATACCATAACTCAAATAGATTTCAAATCCTTGATTATATCAATATGTTTTATACCAAATGTAGGAAGTAGCATAGAAAAAGAAAATTACCAAAACGAATCGAAGGTAAAAAAGTGGGTTGGGCGAGCACATCATTAGTATAAAGACGAGCCAATGGTTGGTACCTAAAAGTCATTAGCGTCACTTTTACCGTAATTTGAGGTAGTGTAGAATCACTATAAATATATAATGTTCATATTGAAATGAGACCGATTTTTTATAATGGTAATTATGTAAAAGGACCTATTTGTTGTTGTTAACAAAATTTTCCTCGACAATCTAATGGTCCTAAGTAAATTGCAAAGTTATTATGCATCGTTAAACAAGGTATATTAGTTTTGTTTTATGACAAATATTATGAATATGTAATTAAATATTAGTTTACTCAATTATTTCGTTAAAGTTGATTAAGGTGGCAACTTTAATTATATAAAATACTGGATTCTTTTAAGGAACTTACAGGAACTATTTATGTAATCATATATATAAGGTTCTAATTTCAAAGACAATGTAAAATAGCGACCAAATAACTCACAACAAAATAAATAATTTCTTTAATAAATTGATGAGAATTATTCGAATCAGTTTATCACTAACTGTAGTTCTGAACAGAATTCGATAGAGACGTGTAACGTAAAGTTATGTACATTTGTATATTTTTCTAAGAAGAATTTCATTTGTAATAAATTAATCGTATTTAATTAATAAATACACTTTCCACGGTATTCATTATTTCTTATGTCTTAAAGCAGCTGTTAAATAATATCAATTGTATCTTAGACATTACCATCTGAAATAAATTTCTAACTTATGGAAGTTACTTCCATTTTAAACATTAAAAAACAATAGAAACTAAGTTTGCAATTTTAAAATAACAATTTTTAGGATTTTAGATTGGGATTATTAATTTCACCTAAACGTAATTTCTTAGGTAAAGATGGAATGATGCTGCCTAAACGGTACAGTTAATTGTTGTTTAGATTCAATTAAAACATTGTATTTTCCTCACGTATCTTTTGAACTTTATGCTGCAGGCAGAAAGACTTATTACCAAATCGATTAGTTTCCCACTTTTTGGTAAAAATAAGCTATTTGTAATAGCGGGGATTGACGTGGACCTTTAATATCTAATCAGACAGGATGAACTTTTGACGAGGAACACTTGAATATTTTTTACTTACACACACGTACTTTTTTTAACATATACTTTTTTCAAGTCAAATTTGACGCCATACCCACTTTATACAGCAATATAAATACAGTAGATGCGGCAAATTTGTTATTTTACAATATATACTTATATAGAAATATTATTGAAAATACGTAATTTTGTTACGCTTAATTGCCCTGCATGGAATATTCTGAGCGAGATCTCTATTATCCACGCTAGCATTGTCATGCTAGTTTTTACGAGGTATGCAGTGGGCTGGTCTAATTACGTATCATTATTATAATGCATTATAATGATAGCCAATTTGTAACAGCTAGCCGGCTTTCAATGAGGTGTGGAAACACCGTTTTGCGGTGCCCACCTTTGGCAAGCTTAGCTTGTCTAAGCTGTAGGAGATAGCGTTAGGCTTCATCATACAAAATACATGAAATTTTATAATAGCCTTTTTTTATCGCGAGGATATCCGTTTCTCCTACTCTACAAGCAAATGTACACCGTCCGTATACCCACTACAATCTTACGGTGCTCCTCCTCGACCGACACTAGCCGAGGACACGGGAAAATTTTTATAATGCCCCTTTACTTAGATTAATTGAAGCACTTTAGGTGTATATCTAAAAAATGTATTTAAAAAAAATTAAATTAGCTGAACGAAAAAGGCTATCGTAGCCCGGTTAGGTAGTGTTTGACTCTAGGAGAATAGTAAAATATTGTTTTCTCTTTTAATAAGCCAAAGAACGCCGTTAAAAACTTTTACTTATTTATTATAAAACAAAACACAGAGTGGGATCACATATCAATAGTCAATTCAAACAGACATTATATGTATTTGAAACATTTTAAAATGAAATAATACCAATAAATACACAAGAATACTTTCATTTCTTACTAAATACCTTAGGATTTTAAATAGTTTAATTCCAATATGGATAAGTGGCTTTGGCAAAATATATTCATCTTTTTAACTTTAAACCACACACAAACGTTCAATTATTCATATACAGCACAGGCGACCAGTAGTCAATATATAGTTAAGAAATCCATTCTGATAGCATTTATGGCTGTAATTTATTTCTCATTATAACAATATGACTGGCCCTAGATAACATTATACGAAACACTACTTTAATAAAATCATAAAGTACTTAAATAACGGTCTAGAATATAGCATAATAAGATAACGTGCCATTAAGTAATAAACTTTTAGTACTTATCGCGATTAAAATTTATATTATAGTTTTTGAAAAATAAATTTCTAAAAATATTCGATTGTTCGTGTTGAAAAGAATATGAATATTTTGAGCAAACACCTGCATATTGACAGCGTTTAACTGCAAGCGCGATCTGTTGTGACTTCGATCCCCACTCGGAGGAATGATTATATTTAAATTATTTTCATTTCTTCGCTCTGGTACAAGACAAAGTGTGGCGTGGAGTTCCACGACTCAACACGCAATATGTAGAATTCGAGCAGATAGTGGAGAACGGACTGTCTTTAAAAAAGAAAAAAGTCACCTAGAATAATATTAGTCGTAGGTATGTAAGTATTTACATTTTGGAATCAGTACCACATTATTTTAATTCATATGCCCAACAAGAAAAAAAATATAACTACTACGAAAAAAAAATCCGTTCTTTTTTCATCCAGGTATTCCATATCTACTAAAAATTCATCTAATTAGCTATTAAATCTAAAATATATGGGACGTTTGAAAATAAATACTTATCTATTTCCTTATTTATATGTCAACCCCATGTTATACTAAATAAGGCATTCTTACTAACGAGTTGACAGTTTAGTCATTAGCCAAAAAGGGGACGACCCGAAAATCCACTTAGCCAGCCGAGTACGAAAGAGTTAACAACTCAAGCTACTATGAGTTATTTATATTAAATTACGAAAAAGCAAATATATTTAATTGGTGTATTCATATTTAGTTATAAAAATATTAATACAATTAAGTTAATTATTTCAGGAATAGACTGTGAATTGGACCTTTTACATTTTAAAATATATAAAACAAATGCTATACTTCATGTCAGTACGTATGCTCTTATATTTTGTCGCTGAGTTCCGCCACCTATTACTTAATATCGTAATACTCGGATCAGATAACATATTAATAGCAAAAGTGAAAAAATCAATAACAGCAAAAATCATGCGCTATTAACAAATACAAGAAAAATAATTCCAATCAGAATATATCATTCCAAATTACTCAATACAAACTAGAATAGACTGTTATGAAAATTAATAAGATCTATGACTTCATTGCACCCGATTGGCGATCCGATCGCTGGCGAGACATCAAAATGTAAATCGGGAAACTTAAGCTGGAATAAACTAGATTATGCTCGAACTGTTCAGTTTTACAGCTGAAATAACAACCCGCGTCTAGGGAGCGAGCTTGCAAACTTTTAATTGGCGTGCCATTAGGACGGGCGGGAAGCACTAAGCGATTTGTGGTGTACCGGCCTGCTCTCCCGAGCTTTTAATTCCTCTCTCACCTCTATATAGGGTTATGTAGATTACGTATTCCAACTCTAGCCTGATTTCTGTTTTATTGATATTAATTTATACTGGTTCAGTCAGTATTTTCATTTGTTTGTATTATTTTTTAAAAATAAAAATTTATACTGGTTCAGTCAGTATTTTCATTTGTTTGTATTATTTTTTATAATTAAATATATTAAGTAAATTTAAAATTGCAGTTAAATTTAACATTTAACTGAGCATTTCAACATTTAACTCAGCTCATAAATATAATAAAATAGAGACTTAAATTGTATTTCATACGCGTTATGATTACAGTTAATACGGTGAAAAATGTAGAAATATTTCTAATTAGACTATAAGAATCATAGTATAATTAACAAGATGACTGACATGAATACATAATTCGAACAAACAACCTTCATACAAGTACATTCTTTGAACAAAAATGTAAACAAAAGATCTTTTGCTATATCCAAACTACGATTCGTCGATTCCACTTCTAAATAAGACAATTATATTTAACGTTCGAATTGTAAGTTTTTCTAAAACAATCTGGCGAGGGCATGTCTCCTAACGACAACTCGTTACCGCCACAAATCTCTGACATTACTATGTATTAAAACTCTAAAACTTCACTCGTTTTGCCATTTAGCTAAAACAAAAAGTTTCTTACATCACAGCGATTAAAATTCATGTCTCGAACTGCGGAAAGTCATGAAAATATTTGACGCAAGGACGTCTTATCTCAAAGCTGTTGAAAACAAACACACACCTAGTATACATATGGCGATCATTATAATAAAAAAAATTCAGTGCAAAATAATATTAAGTGTATGTTTATGGTATATATTTTATGTTGAACGAATCTAAATTACAATTTGACAATATTACATAAATCATTTATTTATTTTTTTTCGCCATTTCCAGATTGTAGATTTTTGCATGTGGCGCTTTTTGCAGATTTTCCACGACAACCCTTAGAGAATAAGGGTTGAATTCAGTTCAATTGTACGGTGATAGATGGCGCGGAACTTTCGTTCATTCTTATTACAGGTTTAAAAAAATAGATGGCGCTAGTAGCACGGCATTTATTTTGCAACATGTAGATGAGATGGAAACATTTTTTTTATGAATTATATATAATTGACAAAAATATCTATATAGAGACAAATGACTTAAAATTATTAAACAGTTAAAGATAATAATTAATACTAAAGTTATAGATAAATAGAATAATTTATTTCTGCCTATATTGGGTATATCTCATCTAGTATCTACCAGACTAAAGAAATTTAAATAAAATTGAATACACCGGTGGTTTTTACGAACTTTCTCTTTTAATTTCGCCAAATTTATTTTGTTAAACATATATACATCTTTTATTTATCAACATTAATAAATTGAAAGCAATTTCACCAATAATCACTTAAAATCTTAAATGAAATACTGTGTATAAAACTCCACGAAAAAATTGTGTAGTACAGTGAGTAATAATAAAATTTTGTTTGATAAATAATCAAATTATTTAAATTTGTCACAATAATAGCGTTTAGACGTTCACAGGTGGTTTTTAACGGACTTTCTCTTTTTATTTCGGCAATGTTATGTTGCTAAATATATATACACAATTTTAAATTTGTAAATGAAGCTTCAGATAAGGACATACTTTATAAACATAAATAAATTGAGAGCAATTCCACCAATAAAAACACTTAAAATAGCAAATGAACTAATGTGTATGTAAAACTTTACGAAAAAATTGTGTACAGCAAGTTATTAGTTACTGACACAATTTTTATTATTATAAAATGTTGACTGATAGGTAATCAAAATATTTAAATTTATCATAGTTGAAGAGTTTAAGCTAACCAAGGTTAAGGAAATTTAAGGAAAATTCATTTTTAAGCGAACGACCACGACAAGTATGAAAATGTTAAAGCGAACGCGTGAACACCGGCTGTAGGAGATTAGACACGCTAGCCGGAACAATTTTTTAATATCCCCAAACAAGGAAGGCGAGACGCTCACTTGTTTGCATTATGTGGATACTACCCACTATAATAACGTATCACTTTAGTTTTAAGATACTTAACGTTTAAATTAACATAAAACAATTGAAAAATTCCACTAATATTAAATATATGCATCAAAACATATTATTTTAAACAATTATTTAATAGGAATAGTGAAAATATAAAGCAGTGACAAATAAATATATTAAAAATTGAAAAAGCTTTCTGGACTAAGCAAAATACCATGTTTTATTGATATTAGTAAAGATTTTGATTTTATAATAATTCTTAGTCAATGTACCTAATTGAATAAAAAAAAAACTTCGTTTCCGCTTCTAACTAAGGCACCAAACTGGCTTTGAACTATTTTATAACGTAGCAGAATTTTAAATTTCGCAATATAAAACACTTTAAATTTAAAAGCATTAAGAACGCAGATCCATATAAAGTGAGCGCAAGAAGGACATTAACAGTGAGCGAGTTTGACAGGCACAATTCGTGTCGCGGCCGAATTACCATACACTTGAAGCTAGCACTTGTCAGCCTTACTAATATCATGGTTCACTATTGTTTATATTAGAAAAATTGCATTGAAATTGGTTTAATATCATAAATATATCTTTTAATTACGAGGCCATTGGGGCACAGTGTGTAGCTGTAATTGAGTTTGTTCGGGGGTTTGATTCCCACCCAGAGGAATGGTTATAATTTAATTATTATCATTTCTTCACTCTGGTACAAGACAAAGCGCGGCGTTTAGTTCCGCTTCTCAACACGCAATTTATTTTAAAAATTTGGGTGGAAAATGGAGAACGGTCGGAACGGTCATGTCATTAGGTTCTGTAAAGGCGTAAAGCTAGTATGTTTTTCTATAATAATTAATTTCTGTACAGCATATAATATGATATTTTTACGACAATCGAAATCAATTTGATTTCGATTCTTTTTTATTCGTGTTCATGGTCTAACAAATTCTTAAGTTAAGTAATGTTGACCAAATGGGACTTTTTGTGTTATAACATATAAGTTAATTTTAAAAATATATATATATTTTTTAAACCATATTATTTCAAAATGGCGACCGCATTTTCGAGACATTGATATTGTTAATAAGTTTTTATTGTAGACTTAATAATATTGACGTGTATTCACGATTGTCACACGTCAATAGAAATATTGTGATCTTGATATGGGCCTTTCACAGTGGCAAGTTCTCAATCGAATATTTTAAATTATAAATAATTACAATCAAAATTAGTTATATACATAACGATTTTAATTTTAACAAGAAAATTAGATATGATATATGATAACATATCATCATAAATAAGTTCTTTGATTTTCGCGATTATTACACATTTTGAAATGAAACTATTTTAAACGGAATAATCGCGTATAATTTTGGTATTCGAAAATACATTTTTAGCACAGGTAGACTACCTGTGACCACGGACTACTGTAAAGTGTTCGAAACTTCGGTTTTTAAAAATGTATTTTCGAATACCAAAATTATACGCGATTGATCCGTTTAAAATAGTTTCATTTCAAAATATCATCATAAACTATAGTAATAAGTTACTATGAAAATTTTTACTAAGCTATTTGAAATTTTAAAAGTTAAGCAGTTTACCAATGAAGTATTAAAGACGGATCATTATTCAAAACAAATGTTAACTTAAATTTTTCCGGACAAAAGCCTTAGACGGGGAGTGGTTTCACAAACACGGATTTCCAATTAAGCCAGCACCTGATTGGCAGGTCGTTAGTCAATGTTGAGCTGAATATGGGTGAGACTATACATTGCTTTGAGTTTCCTATATCTTTATAGCACGATTCTAATGATGTAGAACTTGGTATAAGATTTTGATAACGATAGAAGTAATAATTCAATTTGTATGCACAAAATTATAAGTTTTAAATTAGCCAAATTTTCTATGTAAAGAAGTGTTTTTGAACATAGTTTATTCTAAAATGCATATTAAATATATTATAACATCTCAATGATGATTAGTATTCTATTAGTTACCATACAATTCTGACGTCAATTGCTGGTGAATATAATAATAATTCGGCAATGATTCATCTTAATGATAAAATTTCTCATATATATAGAAAATCTTTACATTTTCTAGCAAGTCCACACATTTATTAATAATTTAATTTCTAGTTTCTTAGCTTTAAAAATAAAATTTATTTTAGAGTATTAATAATATATTATTTTAAGAAAAAAATATATATAACACATGTTTTGTACTTAAATATTCTGCTATATTATTTCTTTGAACGACGAACTCGTATCACGATCTCGTTAATTATGCTCTATACCTACAATACAAAAAGACCTGTCACCAAATAAACATGATTGATGAGTAGTTTCGCAACGCAGTGAGATATCAGCTGAAATAGAAAGAAATATTAAGTGTATTCCTATGTTGCCTCTGATATCATTTTCATAAGCAACGTCAAGGTTTCCGCAACCCCCATGAACGATAATGGACATTAAAGTACGCGGAGACGATTTCCCAAAACGTTTCATATTATTTAAATACACTTATATAATATGTACTGATCTACTCACACAATCGTAATAAGTATTTCCATTTTAACTTATTAAATTAATCAAACTGATATATATATATATACATTATACATATTATGTCAATTAAAAGGGTCTCCAATATAATAAGGGGGTAATATATTTGATTTGCTCGTTTACAATACATTATTTTCTACATTTAATTTTACAATGTCTACTCTACCCCTTTTTTAGTTCAGAATAAACGTAACAAGCATGATATGGATAGGAAAAAACAAGACGATTCAATCGCGTACACGATCAGTCTTCGTCACTAGCCGCTTGCAGATTCCATATTTATTCAACTTCTTAGGCAGGTGCTCTTTATAAGTACACATTAATAAAGAACAAGACTTATTTTATATATTTAATGTGTGTCATAAGTTAATAATAACCATGTCATCAGTATTTATTGTACAACTGCCACATTCTATAATTTATTAATATTTATTTTTAAATTAGTATAACACAAACTTTCTATAGAAATGTGATATTTACAAAAAATTAAACGAATTATGTATAAAAATATATTTCTTTAAGAACTAACCTATCATAAATATTAAAAATTTCGACATCGAGACATCTTCATATTAGTTTTGTAAGAGACTTGTAGCCTACAACGCAAATAAACGTATCTTTCACAATATCGAATGCAAATCTGTATAAATCTAATCTTTTCGTGACTAATTTTATTCTTGGCTACATTTCTTAAATAATATTGTCTCGTAAATCAGTCGACCAGTGTTTTTCTTGGAGCGCTCGAGTCCGCCATGTTTTGTTTAGAATCACGCACACCCTGTCTCTGTTACTTCTGTGATTGTGATTTACTACTCTTGAATCTTCACCACTGTTCTAGACATTTATTTTAGCTTACGAATAATGTTTAATATTCTAAAATGACATTCAATCAATAAATATACATAGACAATTTTCAATTTATTTTTGTATAAAACTTTTTTTTAAATGTAATAATACTATTTCATTTATAATTTTACAAACTAAATTTGAAAGCATAATGTATTTTATTTCACTCTCACGAATTAATCTTAAATTTTGTACGTTATACAGATATTTTATCTTTTCTTTGTCTAAACAAACCGCGTATTATAACCAAATAATATATAAAAGCATACTGTAGAGCGACATTATAAAATGGTTACAATATAATCTGAATTGTAAAAGTAAAATAAGGTGGAACATGGAAAGAACGAGTAATATATTATATTACTCGTTCGTCTTCAAAAATTCTAAATATTTTTTGGCACAGGTAAAAAATTAATAGGCTGGCTTTGGCACTACTACTATAGGTAGTTAAAATGTTCTAAGACGTGACGTGTGTGTGTTTCGCAAATTCACTAGTTCTTATTTTTAACTTTCATTTAGTAGATCCTTTATGATGTTCCAAATGGAAGAGTAATTATTGTTATTCTAATGGATCGCACGCGGCATTCTGAACATTCCCTATTGTAAGGAGTCCAGAATCGAAGCTCTGATTAATGATGATGTAGTGAGGGGCTGCATAGGAACGACGTACACGCAGTGCGTTAATGTTGCCATTTCATTTTTAACGTTTTGTAGTCCACGTAAGTGAACTTACGGACTACACTATCTGTTTAGTATAAAAAAATATTTATAAGATATTTCGTATTTAAAACACCATCTGAGAGCGATCGTTTCTTTACACCATTCTTTAACTGTTTAATTTAATGAATTTAAATTCGATTTTCGAAAAGAGGCGGTTTTTACAAGTAACCATTGCTGAGCTTCCTAAAATATTATCTGCCTATATTAATAGGTGACGTCAAGCCAACAATTTCAACATTTTATTTCTTTACTATCGAAAGCAGATACGACGTAGACCTCCGTTTAAGAATTGTGAAGCGCCATTTTTTTTGTAACAAAAACGTAGACACTTAGACCCGAGGCTGAGATTGTACAAGAAAATAAAAATATAATTTGACAGAATGTTAGAAACTTCATCAGTGGCCGTTGTACCTTACGATGTTATCGCAGCATAATGCCGCAGCGAGAGATTATAGTTGACCGGTAATGTTTGTTTGCTTAAACCAGCTTTGTGGGCTCTTACGGGACGCAGACGACACGTAGGTTCAGTTATGAACTTAGTGGGTATTTTAGTTATGCCATTCAGCTCACTCTAGGAGTTTTAAAAAAACTTTCCCAGCTTATTCTTGTTTATCAAGGTAACTAAAGTCAGGTAAAATCTAGTGACACGTATTTATTGCTGGAACTCAACGCTGCGTATTTATACTATAGCGGTTGAAATAATGAAATGAAATAATTATAACACAATCTCTCCTCTGAGTGAAGATCGAATCCTAAACAAATCGCGTTTACAGTCGGGCGCTATACAACTTTGCCACAATAGCCTCATACGGGACCATATAAAACATATAATAGTAATAATAACCATAAAACGTTTAAAACTTGCCTTTTATATGTGACATACATAACCTACACGCTTTGATTGTGTAATATTTCATATAGGTATTCTTCCACCACGACATAACTAGCATGTAAAATTTTATTATTGTCTTGTTTTTTATCCCACACCGCTAAAAAATAGTCATCAGTAATTTCTCAGTTGTCATATACTACCTTTAATATTGTTATTTGTTTGCTATCTCAATAACGTATAACAAAGAAGACATGCAGAGAAAAAATATAAACAATTACATTACTTATTATTGTTAAAATAATAGCGTAAAAAGACCTCCTTATCTCGTTTTGTGATTGTAAAAATTTGTTTCTTTACATCTGACGTCGCCGCGTCAGACTGCCTCTGTTCTTTAAGTCTATAGCTTTAACAACATTTTTTTGTCTCATGGATAAAGTTTTATGACATTGCTAAAATAAAAGGAAGATCTGTCCGTTTTGAACTTTTGCGAAGTAACAATTGCAAATTGGTAAATAGGAACGGGGTTTACGCTTTCACATTTTTTTTTTTTTGCAAAAATGAATCGACAACTGTCTTCAACTGTTTCTGATGAAAAAAATTATTAGACGTTTTAGTATTATTTCCTTATAATGTTAACTACCTGTTACATATATGTAAATTGGAGCAGTTACTCTATAAATATAAATATCTGTATAGTATTTGATTACTAAATATTGATTAGACTAATAAATACTGTCGATCAAATATTTTGAACCAATTTTGCCTACTGAATAGAATTCTCTGGGACGAATGCGAATGCTCTTTGTGTCCGACTTAATATATTGTATAAAACTAGTTTTATTATTAAATATGTTTAAATTGAAAACTAAGCCCTTCTACATCGTCAAAACGAAGTTGCCTAATGAACTTTTGTGAACACTAAAGTTCCTCGTATTGCATTAGAATCATATTAAACATAAAAATAGATTAAATCTGAGAAAGTATCAGTATATATTAAATAAATACAATCTCTTATTGCTTTCATGCTAGTATAATTTGCAGATTCATGCTTTTTTCCGCGCAGCAGGCTGGTCAGAGAAGTCTGGTGTCAAGACACTCCGTTCTCCACTTTCCGCCGAATCCCGGAATGGCGGAACTATATATACTTTATACTATATACTTTAAATGGCTTATATGTTGTTTATATCACAAATTGTTTTAAAACTTTGACTCCTTTAAAGTAAACTGTAAGTGTTTGCATCTAATATGCGGGCAGCGTTCTCGAGAAATGCCGTTAGTACTTACGTATGCTTCATAAATCTTCGAATTTACCACTCTAACTGTCAACGGACGTTTAGTTGACAAAATAATGGTGTAAAACAATACATTTTGATAATTATTCTATTGTCAGAACCCAACACTCGATATGCATTTAAAAATTTAACTGTATACATTTTTATCGAGATTTGAACTGGTTTTTAGACGTTAATCTTCTTTTTTACATTTAGGTAACTTTTGGAGCTCAAGTATAAATGATAAAGGGTTAGAATATTCTTGAACTATTCAAAAACTGGATTTATTAATATCTTAATGTAATGACTATGTCAATAAATTAGGTCATTTACATACTTAGATGCCCCCGTTGAATTAAGATTTTTTTATTATAATTATATCATAATGAAATATTTTTTTAGAAAAAGAGATTTTTTAAGTATATAATATTACTACAGTAACTCAAGCTTTTGTATAAAAGCAGACACGTTTTGGAAAAAATGAATAATAAAATTTAAAACAATAAAAAATCTTGAGCAGGTAAAGCGACCTGAATTACACGGTTCGTGGAGCGGCTTGTCAAAGATGTGGGAGCTAACTAGATGGTATATTGTTTTAGAATCCCCAATAAACGAAACGGTCTGTTTGTGTTGTAAATATGCCGCCTTCTGTTTATTGCTATCGAAGCTTTAAAATCTGAGCAAATCTACGTCTTTCGATTTATGTACTTACATAGATTTCTTGAAACTAAGTGGTCTAAGCGTACCTCTATTAAATAGTTATTGATATTCGAATATTGTTTAAATAATGATAGCAATGATAAGAAAACACGTTCTCAGTTGCTCTTTTTAAATGCAAAATATTAAATAAGATTGAAAAGAGCAACTGTTGAGTTTCTTGCCGGCTCTTCTCAGCAGAACTGCTTTCCAAGCCGATGTTAACCGACGTTCAACCTTTATGTTCATTTAATCTAAATGTGTTTGCAAAAATCTATTTGAATAACGCATATTAGAACTTTTTATTAGAATATAAGTAAAGTATAATAATTGCTGAACTAATTGCACTATATGTACCATGACAGATGTCATCTTTTTTGTCAACGACCATAAATTGAGAAAAAGGTCCAAAGTAAACACGAAGTAAAAGACCCGCGGCAAAACCAACTACAATATTCTGAATAAGCCATCGATTGATTTTGCAAGATTAATGGTAACACATTGTCAGCGCCACAGTATGACGAAAATGTAACAGAAATATGATCTTACTAAATTGGCCTTTATGTTAATACAAATAAGGCTGAATAATTTCTTAGCTGAAATCTTTTTGAATGAATGCTCTATGAATGATTTTCGCAGTTTTTATTTCCCAATTCAAAGAACATTATTCATTATATGTCAGGTATAAAGTTTAAAATGGCATAAAAATTTACGTTTTTATATGACTATATGCAAAATTTTTATTCTTGGTTCAATAGATTTTCGAATTTCGTGTGAAGTTAAGGTAAAAATATTTAAGATACAACCAGGCATCACATTTTGACATTTGTTAAATAAAAAGAAAATATGTTTTAAATTGTACAATGTAACAAGCGATACTAATATATTATTTGTTATCCTGCACTAAATATACAGTGAAGGTGTCATTAGGTGTTCTTTTATTTTGACATATTAAGCAGAAAAAGTTTCTGTGGTTATGTTTTTAAAATGTTCACTTGTTATTATTAGGAACACCTATAAAGCCAAAGAACAGAATCATCATTTAGTATTATTAAATTTGTGTGAAAGGCCTCCTTTATTACATAAAAAAAATTCTAACCAACACAAATAAATGTCAAATAAAAATAAATTTAATTTCAATTTAAGTTTTATAATCTATTTTTTACAAATTGAAATTGCAATGTATAGAGAAGTATATATGATTTATTCGATATAAAGCTAGCGCACAATAGCCATATTGTCAGTGGGTGTGCGCATGTCCAACAGATGCGTGGAATTGGGAGGTGTACAAAGCATCCATATGTCGACTTGTGCACCCGACTTTACTATTGGACACTGAATAGTGTCAACTTAGCGTGACTTGCACGAATAATTTTAGGTATAAACCTCGGTAGATAGAATGCGTTAGTTCTTTGTTTGCGTATTAATTAGTTAATAGGTATATTTAAGAAGACATCCAGGCGACACGAACTTTGTTTTATACCCCAGGGGTCCTTTGACATAATCTAATCGAACAATCTATTTTTATCAGCATTGTATGTAGACCGAGTATCTATAAATCTTGGACTAACTAAATTATTAAATTATAAGCTATTATATTCTTTGTCATATTATACCCTACAAAAGTAACTTTTTTTAAAGTTCGTTTATATTAAACTTAAATCAAATATAATTGAATAAAAAAATTAGCATTACAATATATATCTCTCTTTGAATATATTTTGAGTCCTCTTGCCAATTAAGTTATACATTTAATACAGTTACGTCAAAATTCATCGGTTGTTACAATTTTTATAAAAAGCTGCAACTTTGGGGTTATTCTTACAAATACTCCACAGAGATTACAATCAAAGGACGATTATTTGGCAATATTTGGATATTGTACCGTGATAATCATACACCAAGGATATTCATAACATTGATTTGTATAGCTGAATTGGCCAGAGCGCTTGGAGGATGCAAAGGGCGCGGAATTTTCAATTTTGCTACATTCATATTCTCATATTGTATATTTGTATTAGAAAAGTTTGTAAATATTAAAAAAGTTATATATCTTTTTTTTAAGCTTAATCTTCTCGATATATAATTTTAAAGCTGAGATTACTTAGTGTTAATACAAGCCAGTCTCTGTCTTAAATTAGAGACGCTGCATATTGAATAAAAGAAAATTAAACCACTCTTTGTGTCTACTAGAGCCAGCTTAATAATTTAATTATATTAACTACTGGAGTGGATGTTGAGCTATACACCATCGAGTTTACAGGTAGATAAGTCCCACTAAGATATATATAGATATAGATTATCAGGAGATAATCTATACATATATGACGAAAATCTTACGCGTGCGTAAGTTTTTTAAAATTATAATGACGCCTCATACAATCCAAATGTACTATTTAATTAATAATTTCTAACGACATTTATAACGTCATTCGCATTTTTGGTCAGCCCGGGCGTCGCACGCGCACGCATACTGCGCTTTTGTCGCGGCCCCCGTCACAACTGTTGCAGAATGAGTTATGTACGTTCGTCGAAGTAAATTATACAGGCCGTTTGAGTAAAATATTTGGTTTCATTAAACATTTGTAATTTCTCTCATAATTCATAATACTAAAATGATTGAAATTATTAAAAATGCAAGAAAATACTAAAGCAATTATAGACAAGCATAAATATAAACTTTAACTAAATTACAATTTCATTTTAAATTTTTACCAGTATACACGCAATATGTCTGTCGATGTGGAGAACCGAGTGTCTTGACACTGGGTTCTCACTAAGCGCCCTGCATAAATTACAGATTACTTCAAATAATATTAAGAATGTATTTATATATATATGCTTTACAAAAAAAAACATATCTTAATTGTTTAGAAATAAGTCTTACAAAAATCCAGTTTTATTTAATAGAAAATATTTTTATACTTTTAAGGTAAAAAAACATATTATATAAAACTATAGCTTGTTTTTTTTTGTAATTTATGAATATAAAAATGTTGAACGAATAAATAATGTTTTGCTACTGAAAAACACAGAATTTTATATTTAGATATAATCCAAATATATAAATATCGAGAATAATTAAATAGTTAAAGTAAACTTTTCCCATTTTAAGTTATAAATAAAAAATATTTATTGCATGATTTTTACAAAAAGATCAGCCAATATAATATGCAATCACTAATTCAGCACAGTGACACACATACGTGGCTTTACACTAAACCAATAATAGAATAAAATCAATCTATTCCACCCTCTTACACGCACACTACCTAAAGTCAATCAATGATTTGCCTGTACAGACGCTTACGCACACAAAAACAATATTGGAAATATTGGTATTGTAAACATTCATAGAATTTTTGCAAAATATTCCCCTACGTCCAACGTATAGCTATCCCTTTCATCGACCCTTCAGTAGACGGCATAATGTCAAAGAGGGAATGAGAGAAAAAATCCAGTTTAACAACTCTGTAGAGGGACAATGGTAATGCTATTGTTGTAAGTACCCCAAATTTTTTTAGGTCACATAAAAGTATTACATTTGTTAGGGTCGTATTGCCTTTTGGCACTTACAGCATTCGATTCGCAGCCAACCTAAGTGACGGATCTCCGTCGCCCACGCAGTCGAATTTCAGTTTGGTTTAAACCTTTTCAAACAGTGTATGTTACTTTAATTAAGTAGTGTAGTGCGTTATTATGACTTCGACGGCTTCGACTAATCGTGCCAGTGAAATGTGGAATAATAGTGCCCAAATCAACAGTCAAAGTGCGAAACAGACCCATTATGGATATCAATATCCGGTATTGCCTAATGCTTACGATTATCATAACAATTTTTACGCACAAAACTGTGATTACTCCAATGATGGCTACAACAGAGTGCCTAATTTTAATAACTCAATAAATAAAGTTGTAAATAAAGTTAAAACAGAGCCTAATTGGCAAAATTATCCTATACATTACACTGATAGTAGCCATGATCAAGCTAATATTGATATGATAAACAGATGGCGCCAGATGAATGCCTATCCTCATCAACATGAAAATTATGGATATCATCCAGGTATGCTAGCAACTGTAAATAAGGCGGCTGTTGATATTAAAGGTGAAGATGCCCGTTCTGTTGATTCCCCTGGCCAAAGTAGTTTACCTGAAACTAGCTATGGTTCACCACAAAGTAGTTCAAACGCCATTAAAAGTGTTTCAGGAGAAGAAGGAGACTCTCCTAATTTAAGAGCTCTTTTAAGTAAGCCAAATGTAAAAAGAATGCAAGAAAGTTATGGAAAGTATGACAAGTTTTACACCCATGACATGTTACAAAGAGTGAACTATTGTGCAAATGATGTAGATAATTGGGGTAAAAATAATGAAACCGGGCCACTGAATGACGGAAATGCACATCAATTTCACGGTGAATATAATACTAATTTAGATACACAAACTAAAATCAAAACTAAGCGATTAGTGGGTGGAGCTCCAGTTCAAAGCGACATCGCCACTTCGGCAGAGGATAGTTTAGAAAACTGTCAAGAACTGACGAGGGTCGATGCAGGCGGGGACAATGAGGATTACGCTGACAACAAAATGGCTACTGCAACCGAAGTGCAGGGCTTTTACCCGTGGATGAAAAGCGTCAATGGTAAACTAACAAACTCTTATATACTTATATAAATATATATTATGTATTCCTTTTTTTTAATTACTACTTCATTTTACAGGTGAAGACAAGAAGGAAGGTTCTAAAAGAACACGTCAGACATATACTAGGTTTCAAACTCTTGAACTCGAAAAAGAGTTCCACTTTAACAAGTACTTATCAAGAAGACGTAGGATTGAAGTATCTCATGCTTTAGGTCTTACCGAAAGACAAATCAAGATCTGGTTCCAGAACAGAAGAATGAAAGCAAAAAAAGATGGGAAACTGTCCACGTCTCCCGACCCCTATGGTGTAGACGATATGAGCGTAACGAAGATTCCAAATGTACCAGAGTTTGTAAATCCCAGGCCTCCAATGTCTGGGTTTCCAGATTACACAGAAGCAAATTATCACCACCAAGCATATGAAGGCGCTATGGCTAATATAGTAAATTTGTCGGGCGCCGGACACCCCAACATAATTCCACCGTACGGTGAAGTTATTCCTAAAATGTGACTGTAATTAACACTAATAGTTTAAGTTTTGAATTATAATCGTTGTATAAGAAAGGTATATTTTATGTAAATATAAAATTAGTACAATATTTGCGCAATTACAAATACAATATAAGTTGATTATTTAGATATAAACTGATTGTGATAACACATTTTAATTATCATAAATGTCAAATAGACATATCCTAGTATAGAGTCATATACAGTATGATATAATTTAAAGAAAATATGTAAATCTACCTACGTCTTACGTGTAAATACTATTCTTTTAAGATGAACAGTTCCTACCAATGTACGAAGTAAGAAATTAGGTATAAGGCAAATTAAACAAGGTTGATTATTTATTGCACTTCTCTAGTCAATTACAAGGGCGCTATTAATAATAGAGGAGTTATTTTTTATGTACTTAGATTTTATCCTAATAAAAATCATTCGTATTGCAGTGCTTATTTTGTTATATATTATATAGTTTTCACACTTTTTCTTTCCTCCCACAATTTCCTCCTCCCTTCCTTAATATTTAAACATATTGAAAATATATTTATCAAAAAAAAATTATACAAAAAAATAATAGAATAGAACTTTGTTTTAAGTTATCACATATGTAATGCATTTTTATGATAAAAATTTTAGCAAAAGTGTCAGAACAATTCAAATTAAAATATAACTATTAACTAATTTCACAAAAGCGTTGAAATATCGAATACCGCGCGGCATTCACAACCCTTTTAAACAATTTCAAAATAAGCTTAACTTAAATAAAGGAAGCCAACACTGGATTAGTCTCTAGAGAGCTATTATAATGTGCAAATGTTGACGCTGGATTTGACATGTTTTGACTGACTATCGGATTTGCTTAGTAACGGCGTTAACGATCTGGCTACCTGTATTGCATAGTAAACAAGATTACATGCAGCATTTGACACTTTCTTTGAAGAACCTAAGTAAGGTACTTGTCTTTATGATCGTTTGTTTGAAAACTAAGAGAACTTGTCCTCAGTAAAACCTTTTAATTTCCTGACGACATTGATAATATTCCTTATTATAAAATATTTAATTCTCGCGATTTTCACAGGTGGTCACCGTGAGACTCTACGTACAACTGTTAAGTGTTCGGAAAGACTGATTTCTGAAATGTTTTTCGTATTTGTATAGAAATTTTATTATTAAGATTTTTTATTGATCAATAATAATATTTGATGCAAATTGATTTTCAGATTCTAACTTTATTTAGGAACAGAGGCAAGTTCTAGAGAACCTGCGACGGACTAACAAATTATGAGTAAAGTCTCAAATATACATATATATATAGGTACCATAACAAGAATGGTTTATAATAAGTAAAAAAGCCCGTCTTGTTTCAAGCCATTTAGCACGCGATTTTTCTTCCCAACAAAGAACGAAGTTATATTAGACTAGACTCACAAAATACAAAATACCACCACACCACATACTTAAATTCCACAACTTAAGATAAAAAATTTTATAAAAACACTTCACGTAAGGTTTTTTCCTACATTATATTATAGGAGCGTTAAGGGACATATTAATTATATAAAATATTAATTTATATTATTGAAATTATGATAAAATATTAACTTTGAAATAGATCCAGTAAATAACAGGTTTTACATATCCTAGCTTCTTGAAAGTGAAGTTAAAAACTCGGAATAATCTAAAGCAAGCAGATTTTATACACACAATATGTATAAAAAACAATATACATTGACAAACACGGATGCTAATTTTAGAAAATTAACGGCTCCGCTCTAAACCGTTGCTAACTTCACTTTCTTCAAAATCACAATACACTTACCCTCATATCGGAACAATAGAACGAAAGAAAGAGAAAACTATACCGTAGTACTTGATGTCAGAAAGAGAGATAATACATTTTGACATTCGAGGTGCAGCGAAGCGCATGCGTCGCCATTTAACAAACATGGCCGCTAGTGTTAATGTTAAATTTAGTTTACGTTAAGATTTTTTAAAACAGTGTTTTACTTACAGTGGTAAGATAAATTTTATTAATTTACCTATTATAAAGTAGGTCTATATTTTTTAACAACAAGATTTTTTCTGTGGGACTATCTAATCATACATATTATTCTTTTTTATACCGATTGTCAGTTTTTTATTCTACTTTAAGTGAATGCAGCATTTGGTAATGTAATATAGATTAAGGATTTTACATTCCAATTCTTACACTCAGTATACTTTTATACGATGAATAGTCGTTTGAATGGCAGCTCTAATTAATCCTTACGTCGAAGGAGGTACGTTGGGAGTTGATCAAAAGAAATATTCTAATCGATATTTGAATACCGCGGTTTACCTCTGGAATCTTGCTTAATACCTTATCATTTAAGACTGATTCATAGAAATAAAATTTAATTTTTCTTATTATAGATACGTATGTAGATAAATACATATTACGCTTTATTCAATTCATGTTTTATAAACAAGTTAAAGTGACCTAAGTGACGAGAAACTAAACTTTTTTTCATCAGCTGTTACATTGTGTCTTGTTTGACAGGCAAACTCTGGCCTCTGGCATCTGGCATACTGAAAACTCGCATTTAATCGATATTAATCTGCGAGTGTTCAGTATGAACGATTCTATGAACGGCAAGAGGGTGCGTGTTGATACCCACATCCAATATGCGTTACGTATGTCGATATGAATTTATTTTTAATATTTACTAAATTGAAATATTTAAATCAAAATCAAAATATTCTTTATTCAAATAGGCTATTACAAGGACTTTCGAATGTCAATTAACATTAAATGTCAGTATGGCCAGTCTTAGCGGCAGCTACCACCGGCTAGGAAGGCAGATCTGCTGAGAAGAGCCGGCGAAAAACTCCACAGTTGCTCTTTCCAAATATAATTTTACATACAACTTTACAATATAGTTTTAAATATCGAGTGGAACTTAGGTTAACGGAAAATTCGAAGCGAATACATTTACCTATATACATATTTATATATTTTCTATTTTATTTATTAATTGTAAATGAATATATGGTCAGTGCTGTTAGGTTTTAACATATCTAAGAGAGTTTCCTGTTAGGTCACTTATAGGTTCTTTATATTGGACTTTGGATATCTGAACTGAACGTCGAACTTCGTCTAAACAGGCAGATGATACATTATTTATTTAATAAATATACAAATTCATTCCTAGAGAATAAGAATCGATTACCATTATATTTATATTACACATTACAACTGAGTTACGATATTTTATTTGTTTATTATATGCATTTAGTAATAAAACTAAAAACGAATGCAGTCTAAAGTATTTTAAGATGTACTTACTGAATTATAATTATTTCTTTTTTGTATTATCTATATTATGAAAGCAACAGATGTTTACTTACGCTTTGATCTTATAACATCAAACGTTAGCTTATCAACTCCATAAATTACGTCATAATTATGATACGTAACGAGGTATTTAATTTAAAAGCGCTACAATGCAACCTAATTGCAAGAAATTATCTTAGTACTAATTAACTTGATTATATTTGATTGATGTATACATTAATATAATTTAACTTGTCTGTGTTTCCTATATGGTATTTTTGCATTGTTAATAAAAGAAAACAGATGTTTTGAATTTCAAATTATTTCTATGATACAAATATGAACAAATTTATAAATGTCTAAAGCTGAAGTAAAAATATGTTGATATTTTATATTAAGACTTAATTAGTAAATTTATATGCAATATGTATTCTGTGTAAAGTGGCAAAGCCTACTCTAGATTTCGCCACTTAATACGAAATGGAACGGTATTTGTTTAATTATAAATATGTTTATACATGACATCTTCATATAGCCTAAAACTATATTTGTTTCATTGAATTTTCATGTTCCATTTTTACCTTTCAATTCTTTTTTTTTACTTTCTGCCGTGGATACATATAAATATATAACAAGTTACCCTTAAAAGTGAATAATGCAAGAAATGCTGAGAAAATAAACACTCAGGTATACCAACCATATCGTACAAAATTTGCGCATAATGGAATCCCGTGCTGTCCACGTCGCGGGCACGTCACAGAAACATCAGTGTCCATACAAAAAGCTGGACAAAAGAATCTGCAGGACGCATTGTCCCGCGCCGCCATCATTTATCAAGAACGCTCCACTGCCATCGTTCGAAAGCAGATAGCCAGATCAATGCTGTACAAACCGAGGGTGCCTGATCGATTAAAATTTTTACATTAATTTCTTTGATAATATAATGTCATTGTTAAAATGTTTCGATAAGATTTAAAAGAATTACACGACAATTAGATTTTAGGTATAGATATATGTATCCAATGATTTCAAACCAATTTTGATTATAATAATTCATGCCCATATTAAAAGTAACATATATTTTAGTTATATTTTTACTTGCCGAAGCTATACAAAGTTCGACTTGTATTCTGAATATTAAGCTCTGTTTATGAAAACATCTAAATATTTTAAAATTATGGTTCATCACTGATTAATCCGAAGTTAAGAACGTAAACAAAACTGGGGAAATACACATATATAGTATAATTATTAATACTCAAGAGCACTGAGACCCGCATGGAATGGAGCATTTATTCATCGAGATAGTGAATCACATTCTAACGGTACACTAAGGTATCGTTATAGTTAGCGCCTAAAATTAAGTTTAGATTTTTTCAGCTCTAACACTTAAATTCGGCTTAACTTAAGCTTTACAGCATTTGTTATAAATTAGTTTGTTAGGATTGCAATAAATATATATTACAATAATATAATATTTATACTCATATAAAACGTGCCTAAATAAAGCATTACTTTATGTAGAGTTGATTACAAATCCTCTAGAAAATTTGCTGGCAAAATTCTTCACTTAATACTAAAAAATTAGACAAACTTTGTCATTCGATTTCCAATAAATATATATTCGACAAAACCGCTTAATGCTGACAAAATTCTCGAGACTTTTTCGGATAATCATAATTTAGTGACATCTTTTTAAAATAGCCTTCGTACTTTCTATGTATAAATGCGTATTGAATAATTCTAGTGGCAATAATTTAACATATTTTTGCTGCCTTATAGTGTTAATACAGGAGCTCATTTATCGATTGCTGATTACTATTTAAACCTCCAAGCAATTGCTAAAAATAACTTTTTATTTTAAATAAAAATATTTATTTTAGAAAGAATATTTAACTCTAATTATTTACGCTAATTTGGCTTAACTGTATGGTAGTTTATAATAAATGTCTTTTGTATAAGTTCTTAAGTGATTTAATATTATAAATAATTATTGGACCAGTCCTTATACTACCGTAAGTCAATAAGCTACTGTTTTCCGAAAAGAGAAAATGCTACAGTGGGTGCTGGTGGTACAAGAGTGTACAATAAATAGAATATTACTTTATCGCATGCTTTCCTACATAATAATATATAAGTATATATTACAGGTACAACGTTAATTTGACTTACATTTGCCACCATTTTGTTTACAGCTTTTTTTTAAGTATTATGAATTCCTTGCACAAAGCGACCAATTTTGTCTATTTATTAATGGAATAAGTTCTAAAATACTTCTGGAACGGAGTTCATATCGAATACTTTACAATGTCAGTTACAGTACAAATCATACATAACGTCAATCATGTTGGTATAACGCAACGTGGCACAGGTAGCAAGATTGTAGTGGACCAATTTAATTTGAGCTCTCTTTAGAATTTCTATGATTATTAGTTAAATGAAAAAAGATAAAGTGTTTTTACTATAAATGTAGTACAAAAAGTATCATTACATTTTTCTAAATTGCTTCAAAAAATATTTAATTTTCTTATGTGGAAATGAAACGTGTAATTTACTAAATAAAACTTTAATTTACTAAATACATTATTATTTCCATAGTAGTTGTAAAGGCGATGGTGGATTTGTAACATTTAAATTAATTTCTATAAAATTCAACTTGTTTTATTAGGAACATTCATTATTGTTTATTTTCAGATTTTGCAATGTAAAAAACGAGACCAGTTAATACGGAGAAATTTTGCAGAGTTCAACTAATATTGGCGAGTTTGAGCGTCAATGTCACTTATATGTTTAACCCGGCGAGTCGATGGAGGAAATGATGGATGGAAGGCACCCGGGCCGTTGCTGAAACGCGGTCGATCTATAACTAATTTTTAAGAGTTGTAAATAAGAAAAAATAAAAGAATATTGAGAATATTCAATCATCTTTAATATAAGATAAATAATTATAAATACGATTCTGATAATTTAACGTTATTTAAATTTTGTGCTTTTTTCCTTTTGAAATCTGTACTACAATATAAGTATAGAATTTTTGGTTTCGTTACATCAAATACCAATTATAATTAAAAAGTATAATATAATATACTAAAGTACAATATTTGCTTTAATATATCAACGTGTAATATTTAACACATTTGACAAAAGAACCAAATAATGTGAAATAGACAGCTCTATATACATAACGTCTCAGAGCCGACCCTCCGCGCGCACGAAATTCCAAATTGTTTTTGACTGACAGCTAAATGTAAGTTAGCATTGTTTGACGCACCGCTCTTTCTATAATTATTTTCAACTTCCACTTGTATTACTAACCTAATATGAGATTGGAGATAAAAATACAAACTTGAGGCTTGTTTACTAGCTGAGAGGATCATTAATGAATTGGGACGTAGTAAGTTTTGTAGGTCAATAAACGGATTACCTGATAAATAAAAGCATTTTAACTTTGGTTAAACTAGAGATAATGGCCTAAATATAGGAATAAATACGTGTAGATCAAAATAATATAAATTTATTTCCTTGTTTTATTAATTATTTCATGTTAAAAAGTTTATGGTCTCCAGAATTTCACATAAGCTATATGTTCAAACATCTTCTTCTCCATTCCCTTATATACTTATACTTAATGAATGAAATAAAAACGCACTTTGTGTCAAATAGCGGATCTCCGCTACAGTTACCTAACTAACATGGTCTGTAATCATATTCTATTTGCTCTATGTGGCTTAGATACATATATTCGTATATTATAATTAGCTATCACCCGCCATTGTCGACTTAGCCATATTAATATTTGACTTCTTCTTTTATTCCGCTGCCGTAGAAATTTCGGGAAATACTATCTTAGTACCCAACTATAGGCAACCTACATGCTAAAATTTCGCTCAGGTCTCAGTTAATAACAGAAGAGTTTTATAATACCTATAATACATAGAGATACCATTTATTTGTTTTTAACATTTTTTAAAGTGTTAATCGCACACTTAGGAAATTGAAAATGGCATATTTAGAAAACGTATAAAAATTTGAACCTGCGCCTCTTGACAACGCATGGCTTAGCGGTCAGAGAATTTTAACGGGTTTCAAGAGGCGCGGATTCAATTCCCTCTGCGTTCAAATTTTAATACGTTTTCTAAATATGTTATTTATTTGTTCTTATTTTTAGGTATTTTGTTCACGTCGACTGTCTAATTCTCGGACAAGAGACTATGTAATAACATCACACGCTGTCTGTATGTTCTATTGGACGGGTGTCGAAAGGGCGAGTTCAGCGTTTGACAAGGGGTGACAGTTTGACTAATAGCGGAACGCTACTTCCAATGCAATGTTTCGAATTAGGTGTCTTTAACATGAAAAATAAATATTTGTAACGTAAAATTTTGTTTTAATCTCACATTTTATCCTAGGTGAATATTGATTATGAATTTTATCACATTATATCCTACTTAAATATTCATAAAACAAGTAAGTACAGTCAAAAAGATATGGAGAAAAATTTAAGAAACAAATTATATCGACTTTATATATAACCTTATAGTGAATTTATGTAAAGTTTTTATAAAGGTGAGTTTAATTATAATTGAGTAGTGTAATTTTTTAATCGATAAAGCTGAATAACAAAATAAAAAATGACACTGGTGAAAAATAACATGTAAATCAATTTGTCAAAACTACCAAGCCTTGTAATGAGACTATTTTAATTATGAATATAATACGCTTGGCTTTCACAATACAAAATGGAATAAAGCATATTTTTTCAGAATTTATTGGATTATAGAAATAATAAAAAATTTATTACTTTTGAATTATTTTAAAAATATTTTCGTAAATAACTTTTGAGCACTTTAAATATTATTCATAAATTTTGTTAATCAAATACTTCTTCAAAGCTATATTACAATATTAGAATATTTGAGATTTATCCTATGCCAGCTATATTATTCTAAAATATTTATCATATTTTAAATAGCTTAGTTAAAATAACAATGTTAACATCTACAATATTAATTCAGCATCAAATTTTAGCGCCATCTATTGAGTAAAGTAATTCGAGAAGGTTTTATTCTATCTACTTTTATGATGCGAGATGTGCCACCAGGAGGCGCTAGCAACGACACTACTTGATAAAGAAATAAAATAGAGTCAGTTTATTTTGTTACTTAAATATTTTATTTAATTAATTTTACTATGTATATTTAAAATGTAAAAGTAATCATATTTATATCATAATAAAAATATACCTATTATAAAAATCCTTGTAGTGATTTTTTATGAAAACACAAGAACGAAGAAAAGTAGTTTTACATTATCTTACTTAATGGATTTGGGAAAATTCAATTTGCGATAGTTATTATTACATAATGATGTGATACCAATATATTAATAATGACCTACAAATATATCAAACAAATATATCGAATAATTCAAGAGAATATCAAAATATTGACCTACTCTTAATTAAACACTCATACCTATATCTTTATATCTCAAAAATTTTAAGACAAATTCCATAAGACATGCTTTTTTACACTTGTTGCATATTAATACAAAAATACATTTATTATTACGGATATAAGAGAAGTATCGACCATGTAGGTACACTTTTTACAAATTATTTTATTTTACAATAAAAAATATGAATATACTTATACCTAATTAGATCAAAGGATAGGGGAGCATATAAGCTTAAAAATTAAAGTTTTTGTTATTTTATTTTATTTTAAAGTAACTCATTGTTTAAAATAAGTAATTAGAAAATAACAGTATACATGATGCATGAAAATAATATATTTTTTCATATACATACTCTACATATATTTAACAAAGGTACCTATATCCTAGACTGCTCTTTTGTTTACTTAGTAGCCACTTTATTATTTTCGCGTTAAGTACTTTAAAATATATAATAACTATTACGAAAACTAATAAAACCTATTATGTATAGTAAATTAATTAACATATATATAATAAATAAGGTTTTTCAATCAAAATAAGTAGGAAAATTTTACTAACCATAAAGTTTTCCGTTGCAAAAGTCACAAACTCCAAATACATTCGCACCCCACTTTCTCAACTAATTTCGACCAATCAGCGACCGTTAGCTCACGCAAAGGGCCGCGCCCCACGCTGCTGCAATACGCATGCTTCTGTTGCAGCGCAATGATAGCGAACCGTCTGTCCTTTTCCTGCCTATTAAAAATGAGAGTGTGCGAAGGTGACAGTATTCATGTTTCCCATGCAAATTTTTATTCCGTCGCAAAATAAATGAAATAAGTAATTATGTATTATTACGTGAATCATGAATACTATGTGATACGGAAAGGGAACGTATGAAATTGATGTAAAATGGTGTAAAAATATTATAAGTCTTCACTGAAAGCTAATTTGTATTTAAAAATATACTTAAAATCTTTTCTTAATTTATAAAAATCTAAAAAATATTAGTATATAATACATTTGTATATATCATTATGTAACTAGGAATTTTGTTTGATTTATTTAAATGACTGACCACTGACCATTTATGTGACTCCTGCACCTGCTTATTACAGTACACTAACACGGTAAACTAGTGTATTCTATTAAATCAAAAGATATAATCTTTCGATTATTATTAGTATTTTTAACATTATTATTCATATATATTTAAAAGTGTTAAATTTGTAACGTGAGTAAAAAAATATTTTTAAAGTAATAAAAAAAAATTGTATTCCAATCTTGAAACCACGATTTATTTCTAATAAAATAAGTAGTCTGTTTAGCACTAACATTGCTCTTTCTTTATTTACTACTTTAATCTAAATAATTACTTTAATGTAGGTACATGTAGATTTAGATTATATAATAAATGTGGTTACATAAATTGGCTATTATATTTTAACTGAATAAGTTTAATTGGATAATTTCAATACTTATTAAAAGTAGCAGTCAATTGTAAACTTATCAATTTTCCAATAAGATTAGACCTAAGATTTTCCTTATAAGCAAAAAAAACTATAGTATAATCTAACTTTATCAATACTTATCTGAACAATCTTGTACGAACTATCTCTCACACCATCAACAAAAACCCGTAAGAAAAAACACTATAGCCTAACATAATTAAATACCAATAAACGGTTTTAAAATCAACATTCCGACATCCCTTTCTTATTTCAGGTAAAAGAAGAGGACGGCTACATAACCCTTAGTCGTAAATTTTACAAGTCTCCGTTTGAGTAATGTGTAGAAACATGTGCATGTTTTGTCGTAGGGTTTATTAAGTTGTAATAAATCTATTTATGCCCGCGGGACAAGGTAAGTAGGGACAACGAGAAACATAAGTTGTCTGATATTGGAAATTTATAGGGATTTTCGTTCATATTTTACTTTAATTTTATTATTTGTTAAAATATGCTCTCTGTAGATATAGATGACTAAAAAAACCTTATTTAAAATAATAAATAATTTAAAACAGATCACTTATAGAAAATGAAAACTTTTCGGGAGTTGATTAATTTATGACATTTTCATGCTGTTTATAAACCTAACTAAATAGATGGTGTACACAATAGGTACTTACTTAATAAAACACGAGTTTATATAAATATACATTTTATTTAAATTATAAAGTGTAGATATTAATCCTTATAGGTATTTCTGTTGTATTGTTAGTTTTAAACTATCAAAAAGCAACAGCCTAAGCCCCAGTTCAAAAACTGTTTATATACCTAGTTATTTTATTGTTATCAAATGTTATCTTTGTCAAATTGAGAAGACTCTGTCTTTAAAAATGTGCAAAAATATTCACATAGTGTAAAATTACGCTACACACTACCATGATCGTGTGTGTATACGCGCTTGTTTAATTTAACCGAAAATACTTTATTTTTAATCAATTTAATCGGCTTTTTAAAATATATTTTGTAAACAACAACTTTAGAATACTGTTTATTAAAATGTATTTATTGCTTCATTTAAATATATTTTAAATTTAATTTCAAAGATTTACGTAGCCTTTGTGTAACATTTTCGAAATGAAGTTTTTTAAAAAATTACGCTGTTCCTCAGCGATGAAAGCTTACAAGCAAGCTTGATATATTTTTCAGAAAATTTGATATCATATATATATTTGAAATTACTGTATTCCTGTCTCAATTTCCAATTTATAAACAAAATATATTACATGTTCAATTTCAACAATCCTAAAATCAACAAACGATGTGTTAAGAAACTATATATCGGAAATGTAAATTAAATACTGTTTACATAAAACTTGTAACATTAACTTGTATGTAGTAATAACATAAGAAAAAATATTGAGCAATATTAATTTGTTTCATTCTCAAACGTAGATATAATAAGCTCATAATCTCTCGCAAATTCTCACAATGCAATTCAAAAAAAATCTAAGAATTATATATCAACATTTACCTAACTAGAAATATATAATACACGTGTTTAATACGAAATTAAAAATTACTTAAAAATATATGTATGAAAATAAAACGTTAAACTGCGGTAAACAGTTAATTATAGAGCTTGAATCTAACACCATTTAATTAACAGTAGGCAATCCTTCACATTGTCTTAGGGTGCATAAAACTACTCATGTACATGTCATTTGTTATGAGTAGCAGTTGGCAATTTTTATGCCTCAGTCCTGTCGCTCCCGTCACTGATACATGGAGTGTGTCCGTTTCTTCCGACTTAGACTAAGTACTTGTACAGTATTTTAATACGTTTTGAGTCTTATAATTTAAAATCGGCCTTCTTTTATTTTGTGTTTGTGAAAACGTTTAACACAAGTATTGTTTTAATCTCAATTTTTTTAAAATTAAACAACCAATTAAGGCATTGAAATGTAAAATAATCTCACCTGTTATATCTATATACACAGTGACAATAATTCCAATAGCCCAATCCGCTATAATAACCGCTCTGCTACATCACAAGCGGTAGCGAGCAGTCAGCCAGGTGCGCCCCGCCCCACCCCGCCCGCTTCGCTCAGCTCACCTCGGCGCGCTGCACTCGAGGCCCGAACGCCGGGAAATCATCAACGGTTTTCCGCCGCGATAGCACGTTACTTTCGACACTTTTGACTCTACGTAAGAACGTATTCGATTACGAGTTCAATATTTGTAGTGAAGTGAACTATTGTGGATATTGAGTTTTGTGCTTGTGCTTTGTTTATCTTTGAAAAATAATAAAGTAAGTATTTATTTTTATTTTCTTAAAGTTATTGGTAATTAATAGATTTTAATTATTGCCTCGGTATTTTTTATCTGTTTTGTAATCAAATCGTTAGAGTATTTGTTGTAGAGTTAACGTATCTAATCTCTTAGGACGGCCTGGATTTGAAATGTCTATGTGAGCTTATAAGTTTATTATAATTGGAGAGCTTTTCGTGTTAATAGGAAGAGTAAAGGGTGGGTGAATAAAGTTTTGTGAGCCGTCTAAATATAAAACGAGTTCTTAAATAAACTACACTTGTATTTTGATGTTACTTACAAATAGCTCTTTATTTAAAGATTTTAGAAGCACTTGCTGTGTTGTTCTATGCCTATTTTAGTTGATAATGCAGCTTATATTAATATTATTAATTGTATTTTTTATTTCGTTCTATTAAAATATAATATTATGTCATATGGAATAGAGAGGGGAATATAAACGTAAATTTAATTTTCTTACTTAATTTCAAAATGTTCTATATATCTTACAACAGTATCAATTATATCACAAAATTTTACTTTAATTATTTAAAAAAAGAACTTTTATATTATACCTTCACTATGTGAATTATTATTGACACAATTATTTCAACTATATACTTAACTTTTTGATAAAAATCGCATTTATTATAAAAATAATCTAAATACGTTAAACTACTGACAAAATTTTTAATTCCAAGACCACTTCATCAAAGGATGTCGAGGTTAAGCCACTAAAAAACAAAAGCTTTGAAATCGTTCGGCCCATTTAATGTGGACCGGACGGGAGTGACAAAAATCTACACTGAAATAAATTAACACATGTCGTCTAAATGTCAAACGAAAATAAGGAATTACTAGAAGGTAATTGTATTAGAAATTTAACATTTAGCTTTGATAGAAGTCTTCTTATAAAATTAAATTTAGAAAAAATATTTGAATCATTTGATTCAATGAATACCAGACGGTAGAAATTCAAACTGAAACAAACACCTCACACATGTCGCATGGATATCATGAGAACAAGGAAGTTACTGGATATTTTTGTTCATATATACCTAATATTTATTTTAAAAGAAAATAAAATTTATAAGAATAATTATAAAATATGTCTATATAACTTTAAAAATATCTTATATTTTTATATAAGTAGGTACCTACATACTTAATACAAATCCTATTACTTCTTACACGATTTTTTATTATCATTTATTTAATATAAGAAATGATTTTTATATTTTAAAAGCCTATTGAAAATGGGTAAATGAAATTTTATCAATGTTAATAAAAACTATTATAACAGATACCTTAGTGGCTCCGTCAAACTTTTAACAAACTACTCAATAATTTATATACTTGTAATATCATACTTATATTAATAGTAATAATTGAATATTTATTACAATATACGATAAAATAAATGTACGACTATTGACTTTAAATCAAAATGAAGAATGTAATTGTGATTCCTTAATTAATACTACCTAATACTAGTTACTAGTAAATCTGTATATAATTAACGTACACGTATATAATTAACAACATATGCAAAAATATAAATAAAAGTTAAATCATTATCTCACTTTCATTAAAAGCACCACATTGAAAACATAAATAAATGTTATTTTCTATAGATAAAATCAGCATAATAAAATAAATTAAAAACAATTATTCACTGCAATATGTCATCACGGATAAAATAAATCTTGTGGAATCAAGAAAAAATTCGAAACATGTTAATCATAAGATGCAGCGTGAAAAATCTGCCAAATGCACAAAATTACAACGCATTTCGGCCAAATTCGCACATTTGTCATTTGTTGCGCATACGACGCGGCAAATAAATCGAATACACAATGACTGCTAATTTGCTCATAAAGATGTATGCACCGAGCGGAGTTCATAAATCGGCAGAAGTCACATTCGGCCTACCGCTTACACCCATAAACCTCTGCGGACACTTTTATAGCTCTACCACGTGGCGGAACAGACATTTTTTCCTCACGTCATTTGACATGTGCTCTACACTTTGAGATATCTTATATCAATTTACTGTTTAATAATAGACCCCCGTGTTGTTCATGTTTTGAAGCTATTATTACTAATTATGCAAAATTGTAACGCTACAGTGTGAAACTATTTATAGCGTAACGTGATTACAAGCTATAATTTAATTTATATTAAACGTACATCTTTTATTCGATTATTTAATATCCCGTGTAAATAGTTTTATTACAGTCGTTACACAATACGCACAAAACGCATTCATCACTAGTAAACAAGGCGTCGTACTTGACCAACTAATGTGTTTCATTCTATCACAGGTCCATCAATCAAGCTCCACTCTACGAGGACAATTGAGACAGACCGCGAGCATCTGTAGCACTTAACATGTCCAACTAGACTATTCAGTGGCCGTCTTAGGATGACAATCTTTCAGTAAAGTTTAGAGAAAGAGAGAAAATTAATCGGTTACCAATGAACGACCTAAATTACAACGCAGGAATGAGTTCCTATCAATTCGTGAATTCCCTTGCGTCATGCTATGGGAACCAGGGCCCAGGTCGCACAGGGACACCTGTAGAACAAGCTGGCCACCCAGGTCTACCAGCACCAGGTGCAGATTACTACAATCCAAATGCAACAGCGTCGTATCCAAACACTTGTTACTCACCACCACAAGTGGGTCATCACTATCCACAACATGCTTACGCGACGCCAGCTGCTGGTGCACACATGCAACCTCAGGCTATGATAGACTACACGCAATTACATCCTCAGAGATTAGGAAGTACAGCTAGTCACATGCACACGCATTCAAACTCCAGCCCTGGTGCACTATCACCCAACTTAATGTCCACAGCACCGAGTCAAGCGACCAGTGGTAGTTGTAAGTTTGCTGATTCCACATCTACTACTGGAGTAGCGTCACCACAAGACTTGTCTACTTCGTCAGGTCCAGGTAGAACCTCTCCAGGGTTCGGAGTTGGACAAAATTCTGGAACAACAAGTACGAAACTTGGACTGACAACTCCTATCGCTTCTCCGGTAGAACATAAAGCGAATATAAATCAAAATATTTCAAGCCCAGCTTCAAGTACATCCAGCAACGAAAGCAATGACGCCAACAACTCCAGTTCAAGTAATACTAAGAACACAAAAGCTGCAGCCAACGCACAAGCGAATCCTCCACAAATCTACCCGTGGATGAAACGAGTTCATCTAGGCCAAAGTAAGTCTTAATTTCTTTATATTTAATTTATCCCAACTAAATTATTAAAAATGGTCGACTAATGATAAGACATCGAATTGAAGACATATTGACTTCAGGAATGAATATTGTAAAAAGCGAGATTCACACTTTTTTATTTAAGGTGTGATGAATCATAAATGGCCCTCTTCCTCTTTGAATCGACGTTACCCCGCCTCCGTTATAGCTACAGTTTGGTTCTAACAAGAAACTATTCATCAATTAGAAGTCAAAGTGGAAACAAAATAAATTATATATCTGTTTATAAAACATTAGCATGTATTAATGTTAAAATCAGTATGGCGGGCTGATGGATGGTGTCCATAATAGGGCATAATAGCTTTGTTGGCGGGCGCTTACAAGTGAGCATAAAGATTTTTTTCTTCCGAACATCTAATGATGGGGAAAGCGCGTCGTCACTATGACATGTGATTTGACGGATCCTTAACTTCTGGTATTAAGCGTGAACTGGGTTATTTGATTTTAATCTATTTTAAATTAAATACCTATTTTTTGCTATTAATAATTATTAAACAGTTGGTTGTAGTATAACTTTAGAACACTATAAACCCTAACTATATCGGATGAGTCATACTAAAGTCACGCAAATTACTACGCTGGCAGTGTAATTTCAAAACATAGAAGTTTTCATATTAGTTACTTGTAAATAATTAAAGTTAATAATACCACTGGTGGTGATACGCACATTGGATATAACACGCAAAAGCCATATTCATTATAAAATTTAAATATTAGAAATATTTTAACAATGATGTTTATATAAGCAAACTAGAGTAAAAAATAAATGTAGGTTTTCTCGACCTCGAAATTACGCATTTAAAATTGACTTGTCACATGAACGACTTGGTGAATGTTTTAAAAATTACATTTACATGTCCAGAGATAAAGATAATCACAGATGTTTCTTATTTTATGAAATAAAAAATGTTTTATTTTTCTTTAGTCCATCAAGGTTGCTGCTAATTAGCTATTAATTGACACATTACAAATTGTGCAGAACCCACGTATGTACATATTTCTAAATTACACCAAATCTTGAAGCAGAGAACTGTCATAAAATAATCAGTCTGGCTTATTCTATGATTAGTATTAATACGCTAAGCTATTATTCTCCTTCTAATTTAAATTATTATTCACTTATATAAGAAACACAATATCTTTGTATTGTTGATAGTTCTTTATAGGTGGCAGGATAAAAGTTATATAGTTAAGTTTAAAACAAAAAATGCGGTATAGGCGACCTAACAAAGTTATAAGACGTTATTAGAGTGAACCTGCTACACTTTTTGCTCGTTTTAAACAATGTATGCTAATTGGCGATATCGAATTTGTTGATTTGATTACGACGATCAGTATAAAGAGAAAGTGAATTACAGCTCATGCTTTAATCTCTTTTTAAAAGCTTTTAAAAAGAGAAAAAAGAGAAAATCTATTGTGGGCACAATGGCATAGTTAACAGTTCAGACAGTGTCTGACTGTAAACTGATTAGTTGTGGGTTCGTTTCGTTCGTCGGGGAAAACATTACATTTGAATTATTTTAATTTGGTTTTCCGCTTTGGTAAAGACAAAGCGTATAGTTGTGTTGCACCACTCAACACGCAATGTCTAGATTTAGGGCGGAAAGTGGAGAACACAGTGTCTTGACACTATGTTCTCCCTGACTACCCGGCTATGCGGAAAAACTGTGAAGCTGGTATAAATATTAAAATAATTTATTAAAGAATAAGTATCATAGTATGACTGATTATAGTATCATTTTCACTTATTATGTAACGTTTCAAAAGAAAAGGATTTAAACATCTGTATGTATAAATCAGCAAGCAGTTAAACGTGAACGCAAACAAAATTAACTTTCAGATTTACTTCAATAAATAAATAAAACATGCAAATAGACATACCGTATAGAAGTAGTGCATTTTTATAATCGAATGAAATTAGTTTTTTTAGTGAGTAGGTACATAACTTAGTGACATTTTGTTTTATTAACTTAAATAATATATGCAAATAAAGGCAGAGGTCGCAGGCCTATCATGTCTGTAGGTAATAACTCAAGTGGTAGCGACAAAAGTATTCGTGTCGACTTCAAGAATACTAGGTACTTTTAAAGTCTAAAATAAGTTTATTAGTCTATTATTTATAGCTAGCGCACAGACTTACCTTTTGCGGGAATACAATTACATTTAAAAAAACTCGGTTTCGTTTGCCTTAAATAGTAATTATTTAACAATTAGTTGTAGCATATTATCAATACAAAGCGGTGTGCAAATAAAGTAATAATAATAATTAATGAAATTGGAGTGTCTGTTTCTAATATTAAAATAATCTTTATTTACTAAATGCCTATATACATATAATAAAACAATGCGTTTTTTAAATATCTCATGTCTGTCTATGTTTGTTCCGGCTAATCTATATAATGGCTGGACCGATTTTGACTGGAATTTCACTGGCAACAGATAGCTGATGTAATAAGAATTAGCTTAGGATACTTTTATTGTACAATTTCTACGCGGACGAAGACGCGGGCACATCTAGCTAATATAAAATATTATTAATGACCGTTTGTTATATAGTTGTGATACAGTGGCTAAAATTATTTAGAGGTATTGGTTGCTTGACAGTCAGTTTTTTGCCATAAAATCTTATCCGACTTAAAATAAAATATATACGCATGCGTTAACATATTCTATGAATTCGAAAAGCGCGATGGCCAATAATTGTTTGCGACCTATGCAAAAGTGTTATGAATTACATAGAGATATTTTTTTGTCAATATATGCTACTAAATAAAGATCCCTATCGATAACTGTACCATGTACCTATAGCAAAATATTCGATACGCCGAGCTTTGTAAAAGTATTTTTAGTAATTCCAAATCAAATAACTACTAATTTCATTGGGGAGAAACACTATTATATATTAGTACATTGATATATTTTTTTATATAGATTCAATTTACACAGTAGATTATTTTGTCGACTATACTACATTTAAACTGTTTATCATAAATATTTAAATTAGAATCTAATCGTTGAAAATATTAGGCTTGCAATAGCATAATATCTCGATATACAATAGATTTTCTTCCATTGGCTCCCTATAGGATAACCTATATCATTTAAGTTTATCAATAAACACAATTGCTTGACCAATCGCAGTCGCGATACGCGCAGCTTCTATTGGGGCCTCCTGAGGCTAGATAAATTATGGGGATTATAGTTTCTTAACATAAATAAAAAGTTTAAAGTTTTGTAGCATAAATTACTATAAAAGCATCTGCACGCTTTTACCTGGAGCAAAAATGTGAAACACTCCATTCTCCATTTTTCACTTGAATTACAAAAAATGAGACCTCATCCTATTATTTGTTTTAGTATATACGTACATATTAAATGTATATATTTTTTTTATATGTAATTTTCGTTTATAAGAACCATAACAAACTACTATTTGCCAAGAAACTAAGTGAAAAACTTATCAAATCACACTGCGATCGACTTATTTGATTCAAAAACTGCATAAATATCTGTATTTTAAAGTATTCCATTTTTTATTCTCTTTATTGTATATAAGTAAATAAAAATGTATTTATATAAATAATAATGAAATATTATTGTAATAATAGTAAATTTTGTGCAGTATACACAAAAGCACTACTTTATTACTATCGTAAAATCTGACTCATTATTCAAGATACATAGTAATGTATGTACTTTAAGGGGCACTAAAATATACTTTTCTCATATCAATTTGACGCAAATAACTACTTACGTTTCCCCTCTAGGTATTTTGACTTCTATCTTTAACTGTCATAGATTTACTTAAAAGCAAGGAAGGATACATACTTGCTTATCTATTGTCTTCCAACGAAAGCAAAGATATCTCAGAAGTAAGAAATAATCCCCTTTGAACATACAAAGATCGATATCAATATATCGATATTTTTATGCCTTTATGCATCTATAAAAATTCATGAGATGGCCGTAATATCGTAGTGCAAGATTGTATATTTATAATGTTCGTTATTTAATATAGTAGTTGTATTTTTCAAATTTATTTTCTGTAGTTTTTCAAAAAATATTAAAACGGCTTAAAAATGATATATATATATATATATATTCAATAAGGGGTTTCTATAAATAGTATTTTCTTATAGTCTATACTATATAATAAGACTATTCTTATTACTCAATAAAACAAGAAATAGACTGCCTTAGGGCAAAGTAAATGGCAGTTTTTGATTTCCATCTTTGACAACAATTTGTAATACTCTACCCTGTAGCTATTAGGCCTTTATCTCTTTAAATTATAGGCAAATTAGATCTATAATAATATATATGATAACTAACTACTGCAAACAATCTAAAATCTAAGGCTATAGTTATATATGTTGTATGTTTACATATTGGTAAACCTGCAAGTTCGCACAATCTGAACAATTTCATATTAAGGCATAGCACAAGTATTTTGTTATGTATCTTCGGACTTTACATTATGGAACATGGTTGCGATATTACGACTAGTACTGTATTGATAGTAAAGTATAATTATTATACTATTTCTACTTAAAAATTAACATGATTAATTTGATGAAAGCAATTTATTTAAAATGATAATGAGTGAGCCTTTACATTGTACATAACTTTACACCGCATCTGTTATGGACCAACTGCGCTGGTCTTTAGCTAACTTTGAATCGCCTCTTCTCTTATAAATAATTTAGTCGTAGCAACTACATTTACGTGTGCGTTTTTCAAGTCCTGTCTTAGTGTTTGCCTAAACTACCCAAGACAATTATATAAGATTAGTATTTAAAATATAACACCAATCTTATGATATATACATATATATCTTAAATATCATTTAATTTTATATATCTTATAAAAATACAAAAGTGCTAATTAAAATAATAACATCAGTACACATACCATGTAATTAAACAAAAGATTCATTTTTTGGAAATTTAGGATTGTAAATAACTTTCGAACGAGAATATTATTTAAAATATTATATATCGTATAGGTACACCTAAGGCTAGTGTAATCGATAAATGTGCTAGTCATATTAAAAAAACATAGTGTCACTATGTTCTGCTTTTTTCTCTATCTACTTTAATTATAAATTCAACACTATATATTTACTTAGTATGAATGTTTATTTCACCATAGAGATACGTACATAATAATACAGAAGAAACCTGCAATACAAGCAACCGCATAATATCGTACTAGAAAGAAGTATATTATTATAATTATATAAAGATATGAAAAATAATTGAAAGCCCTATTTATCTAATTATTAACATTTATTTTTTTGTAAAATGAATGTAGTCTTGTGCAGTATCTACAATTTTTTGCCAATTACTTTGTGTGTGGTCTTCTATTGAAGACATGTGTTAAAATGACATAAATTAATAACATTTATTGAAATTTTCTTATAGCAAGTTAAAATTTACAGGTAGCTTATTTTTCTTCTTTCGCTTCACGCTTCATCTCGCATAACAGATAGTATATGGTAGGCAGAGAGATTCTAGTGTCACGGATTCTCCAGGTGGAACTCATTGCCACTCTGTGTCAAGAGCGGGGAAATGAAAATAATTTTAATATAATAAATTATTTCGAGTGGGGATCAAACCTTCAAACAAAGTTCTCATATAAGACGCTGTCCCACTGTGCCACAATGGCCTTAATATATTAATAATTAACCTAGATTAAAACATTTTTGACCCCTGCTTTGACACAGATAAGTTCAGCAATTGTGACATGAATAATAAATAACACAGTTTTTCACATTTAGAGTACTACTAGTGTCGATTTGATTTATATATCTAGGTACAGCTAGACCACTTATTTTAAACGAAATTAGCCTAGCGAATTGAGCCGTAGAATGTATATACATCGACGATAAAACGCATATAATTTAAAAATTGAAGAATAATACGACTTTAAATATATAATTCAACATCACGAATTTCGTTTGTAAGTATTTAAAATGAAAAAAGCATGTAGATTTTTTTATAAAAAGCCCACACACTTATCTTAGAATCGCATGAATTATACAAATTATAGCGCTTGTTATATATAACTTGATTTTAATCGATGCAAATTGACTAGCAGTATTTTAAAACGATCGGGTAATAATTGCTGCTGGACGCTGAATTAGCATTCTATGCTAAATACTACCTAATGTTCGTAATTTGATTGGCTGAGGTCGTAATAAAAATAAAGAAATAAATCTATTTAATTAATTTATTGATAACTTTAATTATATACTACCGAATAAAAGTATAGCTTCTCTTATTAATAACAGTATCAAATTATGAATTAAAAATCCATTTACGATTGTTGAAGTTATAGGTTCGGTAGAAAATAAACTCGTGGTAAATTTAAAAAATATATATTCAACGAAAGAAAGGATTCTTTTATCTATGTTAATATAAATTAATAAAAACTAATTATTGTAAATTAAATTTGTTTATATTTATTAAAAATAATTTATCCAGCTTGGACATTATGATTTATCATTACTTTAATATAATAACAAGATGTAACATTCATCTAGTTTAAAATACGAGCACTGTATTAGATAAAAGATTATAATCTTATTATATCCATTTTATGTATAAACTGCGGAGTGTAGGTACAAGAAAGGTCTGAGATGAGCGCAAAGATAAAGCGCTCGAAGCGTTCTAGACCTTTCTCAACCGGTTACTACCGCGGCGAGTGCAAAGGGGCAAAAAGGCTTAAAACTTAAATGAATATACCCATGTATATTCATAAATAAAATTCTAAAAGCTGAGTGGTTAGGAATAAATAAAAGTAAGGGGATTAGTAACACGACGCGCGGTTGGTCGACGTAGCAATGGCGGCGATGACATTGCTAAAGTTTGCGAAACTTTGACCATGACATGCAAGGAATATATACACATTATGCATGAAAGTGTTTATATATTTTTCTTGTAGGCATTGCGTATTATAAGAAACGATTATTTTGTTGTTTTTTATAAAACAACTGTTACATTCAAATAGTTTAATTTCTTCAAAGGGAAAAAAACACTTATTGAATGTAATTAATTTATGCATTGGCCCTTTATTACAGTAATATTACGTTAATAGCTAAACGTTTACGTAAACAGTACAAACTAAAAGTAAAATAATACACTCTATAATTACTTAGGAGTATTAAAGTGGTTTACTGATATCGTATATCAAATAAATTAAAGAATGTATTATATAGCTTGGCATATAAAGTAATGGCGGTTTTCAATTTTCAATATTTAAAGTAGTATTTAAGTAATTGCTTTAAAATACATTCACTTGTTAAGTATTCAAAGTAAATTACCATTAATGCACATTAATAACTGTTTCGTACTCCACGTAATATTTTCCATAAATTGTATATTTATATGAATATAATAAAGTCTATTCTCGAATACCGTGTACAAGTTCAGTCATCAGGATTCAAGTAAGCCCTTCGCCTCCCTCAGGACTTTCCAACTCCAATTATTGATGGCAACTTTAGCCGCTATAAAGTATAGGGGAACCCGTTATTTTTCAAGCCGTTTACTTTTAAATAACACATCACTTCAGGTGTTTCACTGAAAACATGTTATTTATTGCTCATTTTTATAAATCGATCTACAGTAATGCATTTTATATGCAGAATTTATAATGAGTTAACGAAAGGGTATTATTAAAACCAAGACTGGTGTACACGTATTATTTTAATAATTTACAGCTGCATTCTCAGTTGTTTTATGCATGTGCGTAATATTTTACATAATAAGTATTTAAATATTTTTTTACATATTAAGTATTTAAATATTTTAAACCTTTACCTGCAAATTTTTACATATTTATTCTAATACATTCAATTTCAATATTATGAAATACTGACATGCTACCTCATAATAAGCTAAATTCCATTCCACTTTTTATTACTTTGCTACAATAACACATAATTGACAATACTTAACAAATTTAATATAAATATAAATTATTTAATAGAATATTATAATTATTAATGACTTGTTTCTTGGACACAGATATGTGCCAGATAAGGCATAGCTCAGATGACTATCACTGAAAAGCATCTTATCGTCTACCTACCCAAGCCTTGAACGATTACAATAACATCAATCATTTGTGTAAATAGGCATTTAATTACATTTAATGTGCAGTATTACTAAGAACATTTAAACTTACATTTTGGCTTTAAAATATCAACAAATGTACTTACATGTAGTATGTATAGAACAGCTTCGTGCTATTACCCATATAGCCAGGTAGGCAGAGATAACCTAATGTTGAGCCACTTTGTTCTTCGTTTTTAGCCTAAATTCATGATAATGTGTGGAGTGGTCGCCCGCAATGGTGCGTTTTGTCTTACCAGATCGGGGAATGAAAATAGTTCAAATATAGTAAAAGCGAAATTAAACTTAAAGTTTTATTTTCTTTTACTATATGCGTCCAGTGAAACTATCCCAATGCGCCACGACGTTCAAGGGCTCTCAAAAAAAGAAATTCTTAGTATTTTAGCAACATCAAAATTTCGAGATTTTCATATACACATTTCGAAACTAATATTATTTACATGCAATAAGGTTACTGAGAGTAAGATGAACTAATCAGCGTATACATATGCATTTCAATTAAAATATATAAGGGCACAATGAACACCGTGTTCGCGTTTTAATTTCGTTTCAATAACCCATGTCGACGCGCGGACGTTGATTAAGTTAGCTATAAGGATTCGTTTATAAACTCATACATATATTACGTACCTCGTAGATAATCTTAAATAAACGCAACTCGTACTCAGAATTAGCATAGGCATCTTATATCGTTATTCACACAACCGGTTTTAATATACTTAGTTATGAATTTTGATTATTTATAATTGCCTCGCACTTGCCTTAGGTATATGTTTTCCACTATACAATGTTTTTTTTATTTTCACAACACTCCCTCTCTTCGATCTCTATTGTACTGTCTGCGTTAATAAACTTAAATAAATAAATTTCAATTATAAGATCTTTAAAAGTAATATCTAGAGAAATTAAATGTATTTTTAATATATTTAACTTGTTTTAATAATATCATGTAGGTACGGGAGTAGCAGAAGTCGAAATGAAATCGTTAATACCACTACAGTACATTATAGAGTAAAAAAAGTTTAAACTTTAAACGTATAAATAAAAATAATAATAGCCAGCAATCCAGACAGTTTCAGTCAGCATACAAGCAAGTTAGAATGTTCCTATTTTAATATCTTTGAAGTGTTATGCACACACTTAGGATATGAAAACATTTTACGAAAACTCAAGAACAAGTGGCTCAGCAGCCAGAGCGCGTGAACGGTTTCCAAGTGTTCACAGGTTGGAATCCCGCTACGTTCGACTTTTTATAGGTTTTTTTTTAATATTTTTCATAGAACGTTCTTTGTTACCTGAGTTGTAAACTGAACGATTTGACTAAATTTTATTCGGCTTCATTAAAATATATTTCAAGCTAAATTCGAGCTGTATGCTAATAAATATTATTGAAAGCAGTAGACTACTTTCTATAGATACAATTGTCATTTACGATACACAAATTTGACTAAATCTTCAATTAACATGGTGTTAATGTTAAGTTCACATAAAACGTTATTGCAATATATATTTTATTATTAATTGCAGACATATAATTATAAAAATAGTAGAAAGTAACGCAGTAGGCACCTACTTCATAATATATTAATACTAAAGGTAAATGTAAAATAAAAACGCTAATAAGCTTCTTACTGACCTATAAACGGTTATTTTAATATATTGTTTTAAATACTTTTATTAATATATAATCATGAAATTTATTTAAGGTTGTTTCTTTAATAAGGGGCGCCCAATATAGCTGTAATTTCCTACTTAAATATCATGAAAGATTTTTATTATATTAATATTTTTTACAATAAATAAAATTATTTAAAAAAATTAAAGTATCATTATAAAAATGATTAAAAAAGCTTTAAAATAAACAAGTAATTTCATCAACACATGGGAAAATGTTTTGAACGTCGCCCATACATTAAGATGCGGCGCGTTGATAACGTAAATTATCCGGAACACCGCAATGTAAGAATCCGAATCGGCTGCAGTACTCTCGCAAAGGTCATGATAGTAATTTTAACACTACTGTAAATGAAGTACAGCTTTGCCGTAATGCCGATAGGCATCTACAATTTAATATAGAATTTATAACCTTGGATGCTTTAGGATTTCAAATAAGATTTGTATATACGTACATGTAATTGTAAGGAAATTATGTTCAAATCGTTTTTTATATATAGTCAATTTAATTAAAATAAAAAAGCATAGAGTAGGTACCTACCCTAAAATTTTTAAACGAAATTCAGGTACCTCCCTAAAGAACCACTTATAGTTGAATAAAAATCTAATTTATTAATAGCTTGATGACATATACAACTATTTTAATTACACATTGTATAATAGAATATTTAGTTCTATACAATTTTACACACCGCATATGTCATGCTCCCATATAAAGATATTTACACACGCTTCTATTGATGTTAAATTGAGTTAACATCTTCATCTTACTACAAAAAATGTTACAGTTATTGCTGTCATACTTGATATAATAGTAACAGTGCAATTGTTTTCAAGATCATAAATATCCCCTAACAAAGGATTAGCGGTTTACTCAAAAACAGAACTGTCTGATAAACGTTTTTTTCATCTCGAGACCGCCTTTCCTGCAGCGATTCGATGCCTATAAATATTAATACAATCAAATGTTTTGACGTGGACCTTTTTTAAGCTTTTATCTTCTTTCGCTTATTTTTTATGAGGATGAATTTCATTTTTACTTCGTGTTAATTTGGGCATCGAAGTCAGTCTTTTAACAGATCGTAAAGTAGAGTAAGGGGCGCGGCGCCAGGTGCGGCGAGTTTGGCAAATTGTTTAAGAAATATTGTGTATAATGAAAATCAAATATAATGTTTTGCAATAAAATTAAATACATTTATTCAAGAAACAATTTATTTTGTTTGCAAATTTTTCAAAATTTACATTGAAATAAATATTTATTTGCATTTAAGTTCTTAGACGTTTTTATACGGATTTCAATTTACAGAAGACACAAATCCATTTGAGATTATAAAAAGAACATTATTAGTTTAAGACATAAACAAAAAAATAAGCTAAGTACCATATTACTAACTCTACGACTGATTCTACCTTATTTATATTTACGAGCTCAGATTATTTGAAATTAGCATAACGGCTATTACTCACACTATATCATTAATTCTTAAATAAAAACATAAATCTCTGGGTGACTCTAAAGACTGTAGAACAAACACCCACAATTTAAAGTTGGCTCATACAAAATTGGACTTTATTTCAATAGAAATAGAAAACATATATCAACATTTTTATCACCACAGGTTTGGTTTCGACAAGATCTGATCAAAGTATCTAAAATGGTCACAGTTAGTGGGTTAACCACTTTAAATTGTCATCTGTCTGATTTATTTCTGTAACTTTTGCGGTCAACATATTTCTGTGTGCGTCCTGCCTTTAATTTCGAATTTCTTTTACGCATAGTTTTCTTTTATTTTTGCCAAGGTGTTATTTTAAATGTAGATTTGGTAGTTGCATCAGACGTTTTGGCCACAGCCTATCAGGAATTTCGCCAGAGGCGCTTTCAGTAAAACGCTCGTAAACTATAATCATTTGCGGACCATAAATAATTGCGTAGCCGAACCAGCTTTTTGTCGATGCGCCGGCGCAGGTAATATAGTCATAAATTTCCATAACCGCCACTCGATCTTATAAAACACGATTTTAATTTGATTTTGGAACCACACGTGTTGAGGTCGTTTCTTTAAGAGTTACGACTGTAGGTATAAGCGGTCATAAACGTTGGCTTTAGTAGTAGGTATATAATAAATTTGTGAAATTATCACATAAAACATCGTTATGGTCGTTATATACTAATTTTATTGTTTTTAAAACATCATTAACATCTTTTTACTATCTCTAACTTGATGAATACTATGACTGGAGGACTCAATTTATTTTGACTACTGTGTAAAATGTAGTCATTTAAACGGAATATATTTCCAATGTAAGCTCTACATATATTTTTCACTATGCAAAATTTAATAAATAATAAATAACAATAATCACAGGTGGAGACGTGTTATAAAGATAGTAAAACCATTAGCCCAGTTCACACGATATCAACAGTCCACCACGATTTATTGTCATACGTTATCAATAAAATAATAGCGAGAATAGAATCACTAGTAATGATGTGTCGTAATAAAATACATCGCGCCTTATAAACTATAATGTACTAGACAGTCTATATATCATTTGAAAATGTAATAACTGTTTGCTCGCAGACAAAATAAAATTGATTTAAAGCTTTCAACTATTTGACTATTACTTTGTCCAGTTTCTTGTTTAAATTAATTATTTTAAAATATTGTAGAGCTTAGTTTAATTTTATTTATGGAACTATGTTATTGTAAAAGGTATATCTACAAAGATTTCTGATATAACATACGAGTACTGTTACAAATGAAAATAATCACATCATATTTGCCACTATTTTGACATGAATCGGTCATTAGCCCAAAATACGTACTGACCGCTTACGAAACGATTTACAAGCCACAGTACCTACTATCTAGTATCTTGCTATAATCCATTTATCACCGCTTTTGTTTACGATCCTCGCGTATCATCGACTATTAATTATAATCTTCACTTTCGAACTTTGATGCGCTCGCTGTGTGACAGACCGCAGATAAGAATGTTAATGTTATTTGATACTGACTATACCCATTTTACACAACCCGATTGCAATCGAAATACTAACTTAAACAAATGATATAAGATTCAAATTAAATTCAAAACGTGCAACAATTGATTTTGAATTGTACTAAGACGAGACAAAGTTGACTGTTGAATTGAAAAGTGTAAGTTCGAAACACCTCCGGATTTGAATGTTTTGATGGATGCGGTTATAATTGTTTCTGTATCGATTATGCCATTGATAAATATTCCTACTATTGCCCGTTTTATTAATGACAGTGAAACGGAAGAGCCGGGTGATGCCCTAACGACATGAACGACACAATTAATATTGGAGCTGTCAAAACAGCTGTCAGCGGTCCTATACGTCTGCTTTACAGCTTGATGTAATTAAATTCATCAAATTAATTTACTTTTGTATTTTTTATTGTTCTCTATGCTTCAAAGACGTATGATCTGCCTTTGCCCGATGGAAGATATAATCTTAATAAAAACGGATATGATTGCAAGCGCCTTAAAGCATATCTGTACATAAAATGCCTGCCTATATTTTTATGGCGATTATTTTTATAGCGTCAAATGTATGTAGTTAAATGAATACCAACACTATTGTGATATAATGAGAGTTGCAAAAATTTTTTTTTGTATATTTATTATTGGTATAGAAAAACAGAAAAAAAAACTTATTACAAGATGGTTTATTAATTATCTATATTAAAGAACATGTGTTGGCTATAATAATAAAATTATAAAAATTATAATTAGACACCATCGTGATTTATATTTAAATATAAAACATAGTTTCGGGTTTAAATTCCTTAAGGAACAATAAAAATTACAATATCAAAAATATAATTTACTCACTCATTCATTTGATGCAATGGTACTCAAATATTGATAATAAATCTTCTTTTCACTGAGACAAAATAGTTAATTACCAAATATTCTTTAAAATAGTACAGTATAAGTCTATAACCAAAGAACTAACAAAGAAAATCAATAGCATCCCTAGTTCAATTTCTCTAAAATTAACGGCACCGTATAAACCAGCGACGCAACGAACCGCACTGGAATTTAAATAGTCTGAAGACGACTTTAGCGTCGCAGTGTCGATCAACCAGAATCCCTCGATAGTCAGGAATGACGCACAGCGGATATCAAAACTTATGCCTGTGGATTAAAGTACCATTTGCGTGGGCTCTATAGTAAAATATAACAGACGTTAGCACAATGCAGTGCTAAGAAACAGAAATAATTTTTCTTTGTCCATTACACGAACACAAAATCTGACAGTTTGTAAAACAATATTCATATTCTTATTTTTGGTAAAAATGAACCACATTTCATGAAATAATATAAATATATAGGTTATATAGATTTGATTTATGGTAGTTTCAAAGGCGATCATGATTCAATGAAGACATTTAGGCGTCATTCGGTTATAGCATTACTACAATACTGTACACCCACCCACTTGGCGTTCATTATATCAACATTTGATTTTGGAATTCCATCTGATAAGGGGCTTTTTATATTTTCCAATTCCATTGAAATTATTGAAATTAAAATTGAAATTAAAAAATTTGCATCTCTCAAAGACTCAGAATTGGATCTTCTTAATTTCATTAAGCTTTTTGTTGAGTTCTTTTGAGCTCATGTTCCAACGTTTATACTACCAAGGGGCTTTCCTTTTTTATTTCACACTGCTGTTACTTATTATACACATATTATAATTATTTATTCTATTAATACGTATTGATAAAACAAAATATTGTAAGATAATTTTTATGCTTTGTTAATGTAATAATTTATTTCTAAGGCAGTATGTTAATTAAATAAGTATTTTGCTTATTTAAAACTTATATTACAGAAAAACAAAAGAACAAAAGAGGACATATGCATAAGAAACATTAAATTTATAAGAAAATTAATCAATCACACGAAACAATACGCGTGCAAGACCGAGTCACACTTAACTTCTCCAAACAGATACAATAACATCTAATAATATTAATATTATTTTGTAAACCCAGACATTTAATATTTATGTAGGCGCAAAACATAAGAGTAAGAGTAAAGCAATATTAGAAAACCCCACACGTTTCGCAGACATTCCTGTGAAAGGTCATGAAGTCAGGACAGGGCTCGACAGCATGTGACGGGGGTCGACATGGCCACTTCATTAATTCCTGAACGTCTGATCAATACGTTATTATTTGAACAACTTTGAAGTAAACATGTTAAGGTTTTTACTTGAATTTTCCAAACACTAAATTTATGATCCTAAAACTATTGCATGAATAGCATTTCAGCTCGCCAAGTATAAATTGTTTGAAGCTTGGATTTTATTCAAGAGTGGAAGAAGACCATATATTTGAAATTAAATACTGCTACCAATTACTACTATCAATTTAGAACTAGATAAAATTATGAAATATTGTCAAAGTTGACATAGAAATTACTTAATAAAATAATTATTCATAATAAGTAGCGCATTAATAATATTTAAAATTTGTTACCATTACATTTTCTTAAAAAATTGGCTTTAAACCAACCTACGTATATAACGAATATATTTCATGAAACATATATGAAAAAAAATATTTTTGGGGCTATTTTACAATGTAATAGAACCCAAAACAACAATTTTTTTTTCTTTTCTGTTTGCCTGTGCGTTTGTGCACGTTAATCTCAGAAACGATTTAAATGCAATATTCACTATTGTATTTAAGTAAACTTTCCCTAACATTTAGTGTTTATTTCATTTCAATAGGTTCTTAAACAAAAAAGTAACAACCATTTAAATTATTGTGATTTAAGTGAGACGCGGGCGAAAAAACTAAATAGTTTAGTAGTGTAGGTTACACAGACGAAGCCGCGAGCGGGTCACTAGTAATGAATACGAATATATGTCTACATGAGGTGCTTTGGCGTCAGCTACCATGTCACACTAATCCCATGCATATTAATAATATTGTACAGTAAAAGCAATATCCTGTCGCTAATAGTAATAGATGTTAATTCAAACTTGTAAACAAAGGAATCGACAGCGCAATTGTGAACTTACAAGCATACTTCCCCGCGGTGGGGCGAACCGCCTGCAACGAAACAAAACGACAGTTATTAATGGTTATATGAAAAAAAATATCTTTGCGTTTGCTTTCCCCGCTTTTAAAGCGCAATACACAATGTGCAATTAAAACGCCGATATCAGATTGATGATTTGATTAATAGTGCGCGTTTGGTTTTCGGCTACAATTTGGGCGTAGTTCAATATGTGATAACGAAAGTAATGTTTGTTATGTTGGGTATAACCAAAAAATATTTATATATTTTTGTTACAACACAATATTTTATACGTTTCCATATACATTTATAAATAAAAGGATGAAGGAAAGGAAGGAAAGAAGGCCAGAGAGAACCTAGTGTCCAGACACTCCGTTCTCCACCACTTTCCGCCCGAAATCGAGACATTGTGTTAAGTTGCGGTAAGTTCGTGGGTTGGGTACCTGAGCAGAGAAATGAACATAATTTAAATATAATCATTCTGCTGAATGGGAATCGAATCCATAACCAATCGCATTTACAGTCAGATGTCACACTGCGCAACGATGGGGTAATCATTTTTATATTCTTTATATGCTATGCTCTTACGAATGTATGAGTTATTACTTAGATTTTAATATTAATTAATTATAAAATATCTTGGAAATAGTTCCGTAGTTGCCTTAAAAATAAAATTTGTATAACAAAAAGAAAATAGTTTTTAAGATAAATATATACATTTTATTTTGTTTAACTGTAGCAAATATTTCAAACAGCTGTTGTTAGCTATATTATGTTTATTTAATATTTTCTTTGTTATGTTTATTTACTGATAAGCATTCAATCCCAATTCTATATAGTAAAAAACATTATCTATTACAATAAAAGTATAATTTTGCCCAATTAATGTAAGCAAGTTGCCAACCTACAGGTCTTACTTTATTACCTCACATATTCTTTTTTGACTAGAGCTAATAGATTTTTAAATTGAATAATCATCACACAACGTCTTTAAATAACAAATGGGAGCTTCTCTTCTGTATATATCGTTTTCTACCTTTTTTTGATATAAAGCCCATATAATAACTTTAAATGTTTATTTACAACAACCAAGTTATAGAAATGCATATCAAAATCTCACACTTATATTTCTTAGAATACAAAAAAGTATTATGTTTAATTAAATGTATTTAAATTTTTAAATATACATAATTGTATTCTTTGTATTTTACGTACTCATAGCATTGTTATAGTTTACTATACCAGGCTTTGGGATTTATAAACAGTACAAGTGTTATTTATAACAAGCGAATTCAAATCGATTATAATTCTGCACGCTTACACTAGATTAGTCTAGACAAGACAGTTCTTCTACTTCGTTTTCGCACCGTGCTTACATTTTTCACCTGACATTAAACCAAACGTCAAAACTGTTTATCTATACTCCAGAAATTAAATACTTAACCACGTTCATAAACAAAATCGAACACGTACCATAAACTATGAAGCTCTATTATACCATAAAGTTTATTTGATACAAAGTTTATCCACCTATCTAGATAGTCAAAACATGTTCAAACAGAGAATCTGCGAGAAACACGTCTAAAGACTGACGGCCGAAAATCGGTTTGTTTTGAAATGTCGTAAGCGACGATTGCAAGCCGTTCGTTTCATGTCACGATGAAACGCCCCCGATTTACGAAATTACTGAGATAAAACGTAATATGCGACTAATATTAGGGGATAATCAGACGTTTATAAATAATCTTCAAAGCGTTTTAGCTGTTATACAGAGTAAAATTAAACTCATATTCACTTGGGAGTTCCAACGTTGCTTTATTGTTCTTAATGGTGCGATTAGTGAGAGCAATTTTAACTGGACTTGTTCCTATGCATGCATGCATATATATATAAGAAAGATAAAAGTATTATTAATAATATTGCACGTTGTCAAAGTGGCAGAGAGAATTTTCACCAAATTATTGGCCTTCGTCAGTTTTATGCCATTACGGATATTGTTGGGCAGTACTTGTTCCATTTAACTAGGTTCGAAAAATACCTATTTACTTAGTAATACTAAAATAATAAATATTGAAATATGTTTTTTTTAAATAAAATTTAAATAATTATTCTAAGAACCGCATTTACAGTGTTTACCGACTTGTTTTTGTCGTATTGGCAGTATCCCATGTTCCTGTCTGGGTGAGGAGAAGCGCGGGTGCGTCCCGTCAGTCGCTGCGTCCGCGCAAAGCGCTTCGGATTAAATTAATCCACTCGGCTAAGATGAAAAATCCTACAGAGTAGATGTGATATTAAGTAATCGATTTATTAATCACTAGAGATTTGATAGCTTTTCTAATAATTTAACTACTATCGTATCGTTTTATCATCAAAAGAAATGTCAATGGGCTAATTATTTTCATGTTACTACCCGATACCACTTTTACAGTATGGATATTATATACCTTATAGAAAAAATGCTTAACAAAGTAAATTTTACACACTTTTTATTTAGATAATTTACCCGAGCGATCTTGAAACATAAACCATCTCTTTCCCCACACTTGGCTCATCAGTCGGCCAACAAATTAGTCGGTGTCACTATAATAATATACAGTGAGCGGCGTGGTGTACTCCGCAGGCCGCACCACGTCGCATAAATCCCTCAACACTGACGAGTAATGTTTTGTATGGAGATTTCTTTCGACGAAACCGCGGCTGCCGTGTAGTGGCCTTTATCTAGTCGTAAATTAACCCATGAAATTGATAAACGCGAACAGTTTCTTTCTTTTAACTAACTGCTGATATATCCGCATACTTATTTTAATAAAATTTATGTACACATGTACGTATGTATATATGCAGATATGTCGCAGATCAACAATTATATGACTGATGATGGAGATGCTGGAGTATACTTTCTTAATGTTTTCTTGTGTGTAAACATTTTTTATAGAGAATTGATAGAACAGATAAAACATGTATTGATTTATCTACTTTCTTTAATAAATACAATTCAAGAGGATTCAAATAGAGAACGGCATTCCGTTAATACATTGAAACGTGAAAAAACTTTTTTAAGATGAACAAGAATTTCACGACTATCATGATAAAATGATCAAGAGTAGTTTTATTTAAAAGTTAAAGTTTTACTCACAAATTGAAAGTTATTTGGTAACGCCCACGGTTTTATGTGCTCTGTAGAATAGCAGAAGGAAGGTATACACGATGTAATTGAAATTTTTTATTTGTGTAAATATTTTCAATTATAAAATAACATGCCTTGACTTACTGACTGATAGATTCATATCGCTGAGCGTAAACTACTGAAATTAGACCTTCCATTTTTAGTCAGTAAAGAGTCATTTTACCCTCGAATGCACTGTTCCAGCACTGAAGTATTTTTATTCCACGTATTATGAAAACCTTTTTTAAAGGATTTGCCAAACTTATAACTTGAATATACAATGAACGAAATAATACATTTATTGGTACATTTGTTTCTTTTGTTTACTCAACATTTAAAGCATAGGTATATTAAGTAATTAATCTAAATTTGCAATGTGAAGTCTCTATATGTTAGTTAAGCTATTCAATGCGTACCTATTATGATATCATGATCTATTCCTGGCCCATTATAGCGCACATTAACATTCGTGAACTTCGAGGCCTTTACATTCGATATTTATACATATACCATTTACAAAACGACAGATGTTATTTATAGACAAAGCAGAATTTAACGTCATTTTATTTATTTAAATCTTGTAATAGAATTCGAGGAATACGTTAAAACTTTTATTAAGCCTTGTTACAAATTCACCGCAAGTGGTATTTTGAAACAAAACGGTTTAAAATATTAACAACAATGAGGTTTTTACAAACGATAAATCACTTTATACGACTATGTTGCAAAACTATGGCATGGCATACACAAGGTCGCAATGTATTGAATTCGCAACATTTTTTGTCGATTGAAAGACTTTCTTAGCTATTGTCACAGTAATCGATCTACTAATGGCTATTGGCTGGTCTATTATACTTTTACTTTCTTTCAAAAAGAGTAATAATGAGTTGAAAAAATTAAAAGATTTGCATGGGCCGGACCTACCAGGCCGGTACGGTAATCGGTCGATTTGTCTTCTTGTCTCAAATGTCGTTTGTTTGTGTTCAGTGACCGCGACTGTGCTCTAGATAAAAGTAATAAATTACAAGGAGCGGAAGGTGTTTGTAATGGTCGCCGCCAATGGTGTAGCTCTCAGCGTTCCCGATGCACTTTTACTTAAAAATTGGATTGGATCTGAATCAAACCTGTTGAACACTTTACTAGATTTCTTAAAATGATATATCGTATTCGCTGCACATGATACTCCAGCCATTATATTGAGTTGATTAATGTATTTATCTTAACTATATTCCATTTATTTTCGTTAACGTACCAACAGTCTTTATTTTTTCATTTTGCTATAACGCTTTGTGTCGTTTCTTTGTTTCTAGTACAAAAACACATATTATTAGTTGCGATAAAATGAAATTTAACCACAAAAATGTGCTTGTGCTTTCTAAAATAACTATATATGCGATTTACTATTTATTGAATTTATTATAAATATATAATAGAACAGGTTAGGTCTATTTCTAATAATGTCTAATACATGAAGGTAACGAACGGTTTTTTTAAATATAAGACACAAAAGCATTTTATTATTAATATATACGTAGGTACGTGTGTGTTTTTTTTACAATATACTTCTGTAAGATTTTTTAAGTATAGTTTTTATATAAAATAAATCGATAAGCAAAGGTTTCCTATAGTAAGTAAAGTTATAAATAAAAGTCTATAGGTACGAGGTATCACACCAACGAGACTCGTCCAACCAGATTTATTATAAAATTAATATTCAATTAGCTTTCCGCACATGAACCGAGCTGGGCGTGCGTATTATTAAGTTTTATTTATGGCATCATTTACGAGCTATATTTTTTAAATTATTACCGGTTTTACATCGATGGTAATTGTGGATCCGATCGCTTTGTGAATCGCGTTAAAAATCGTTGTTTTTAATTAAACTTTAAACACAAACATTTTTAATGAATGTAGTGTCCGTGTCTCATTCATTAATTAAAACAAATACTTGTCTGGCCATAAATACTCTTGCAATTAAAAACAAACAAAATATTACTTTTGAATTTGGAATTTATCATTTTTATATGATTGTTTATTGTTTCTTATTTTCGTGCCAATATATTGTGAAATAAGAAGATTGCAGTACATAAAGTATATGGGGTACATAAAGTATATGCCGTATGGGGCCAAATACAATGTTTATAATCCTCCATACGCTTGGTATTAGACAAATGTTTGTGTTGATAGGTCCAATGAAACCTCCTCTGTTTGTGGCAGAAAAAGTATTTACCTCCCACGAAAGAATCGTCGTCGTCGAAAGTCGTCCAAGAAAAAGAAATCAATTTTATCTCAGGAGATGAAGATAGCATCTAGAACCATGTCACGTATTTTAAAAGATGTCTTAGGCCTTGCAACCTATAAGAGATGCACTGGTAATTTTGTAACTGATAATTTAAAAAAAAATAGGTAAATTCGAAACAACTACTTAAGCGGTACGCAAAGTGAGGTCATAGAAAAAAATTGTTTACGGATGAGAAAATTTTTACATTGAGCAATATTTTAACAAACAAAATGACCGTATTTTTGCTGAAAGCTCTAGCTACCTTCCCAATTAGTCAACAGAGTACAACGTGGGTATTATCCGACTTCAGTAATGGTTTGGTGGGGTGTTAGGTATGAAGGACTGACTGAGCCCTATATTTGTGAAAAAGGTAAAATCATCGGCACAAGTGTATCAAGATGCCACTTTTGAGAAACTAGTCAAACCCCTTAACAACACCAATAATATTCCCTTCAGCAAGACTCGGCGCTGGGTCATAAAGCTCGATCGACCCAATCGTGGTTAGAAACGAACGTTCCGGACTTGATCATAGCTAGACTAGACTGGCTGTCATCGAGTCCTGATTTTAATGTAAGACTAAACGCCATTATAATTTTTCCTGAAATTGGCAGTAAACAATTTTTTCATAGATATTTATATTGATAACGGTGGCCTCAGCGTTTAAAGGACTTTATTGCAACTAATGGAGACCACTTCCAATAAGCTTTATATATTTTAATGGTTTATATTAATGTATTAAACTAACACACTGTAAAAGTAATAAGTAAGTAATAAAATGTTGTTATGGCAAGACTAAGTATACTGCCTTTAAATACAATGGATATATAGTTTAATTATATCATAAATATTCAGTGAAATTAAAAAGTATTTGTAAAATAATAGTTTGGATATACATAATGATGCTAAATTTTCTTTGTATTTGTGGCATTTGAAATAATTATAATATTAGTGGATTTATTACAATCATTCAAACAATATTAAAGGTAAATAATTTATTGATTTTGTTAAAACATCGCTATATATATATACTTTAATTTTTCAAACAATAGTGTTTTCTTGTGTGTAATATTTTGATTATATAATTTCAATTACGTCATCATGTGATCAATGCGCGTATCTTAACTCTAGCTCGGCTCTAAAGTTTCGATAATCAATCATGCTCTTTGTCTTTTATTATTTATAACTCGAATAATAAACGGAGAACGGAATGTCGAATTAATAAGTTATCTCTGCCTATTTACTATGTGAAAGAATGTGTGAAGCTCATTTACAGATATACTAACTTCGTTCAGTAATATTTGATCCTACAGCTATTCTGTTTGTCCGGTCCAATTTGCAACACTACAGTATCATAATATAAATTTAAAAGAAGCATAAATTATTTATTCTAATTTAATACTTGTAGTAACGCTTTTTGCACTTTTAAATGTGTAAAAAAGAGACACTGCTGTGTCGCCGTCGTTTGTTAAATTAGATATTTACTTATGGCTACGTATACAGCTTATAATACCACCGGTAAAGTCTACATTACATAAATATTATACAATATTTATATATACGTGTATTTCACATTTGCCTTCATGGATTTCTTTCTGTAGTGCGACCAGCATCCGCAATATAAAAAAGAGCAACTGTTAAGATTATCGCCGGCTCTTCTTTTCAAAATTGCCTTTCAATCAGGTGGTAGCTTCCTGTAGGACTGACAATATTCATTTTTTCTGTTAATCGACGATTTCTTTTTATCTGCTTGTACTCTGCGTTAATAATACAAACTAAAATGAAATATAATATTATTACAATCGGTAGCTACAATTAGAGAGCATCAATTATATATAGATAGGAAATAAATCAAAATCGCTACTTCAAATTAGACCATCGAAGAGCTCCAATAGGAATTTATCAACGGCGCCGTCTGCGCCCGCGCAGATTTATTGCGCGTTATGTAAATGTGTACAAGATATTAGCGTCCTTAATAATTCTACGCCGTGATTAATTTTACACGAACAAATTCACTCTTAATGCCATGTTTTGTTTGGTCCTGAATCAGATATAAGCGGACTCCCTTTTAAGTAACTGATCATTCGAGTACTTGATTATTCGTATAATCAACCGGTCAAAGAAAGTAAATGCTGTTTTACCTTAATGTTGTGGATAAAACTTATGAAATAATGTTGAAACCTTTATTTCTTTAATTTAAAGAGTGCTTTTTAATTACGAAATATTTAGCAATCCATTATTTCATTCCTTAAAACATAAATATAAATGCAAATCAGTTTCACGCTTTTTGTCCATATCGTAGTAGACAGAGAACCTAGTGTCAAGACACTCTGTTTGTCAGTTTTCACTTAAATATAACTATCCTTTTGTGTTTCAATAGCTATTTACTACGAAGATTCTTTTTAATCTAATCATCATACTTCCCTTTTAGTTATAATACCTACACGAAAATATTATATTTTTCGTATACAATATGAAATAATAAATCAGGTAACTAAATATAAAAAAACAACATTGAACTAATAAAAAAGCGGCTAGATGCGGTTAGGAACCACTATAGGTAGTGGACAAGCAAAAGTAATTACATAACGTTCTTTTCTAGAAATAGTTAAGTAGAAAGAGAGCTTTATTGTGATAATAATAAATTTCATTTTACAGTCTTAGCGTCATATGGAGGTTCTATCTTTGCGATAATTTACAGGCGGGATTAGTTTCGCGGTACGACCTTTCGGAATTACTGAGCATGAATAATTATTTTAAACGGCTCAAAGTCACCACACCTTTTTCTATACATATACATATCATATAACAAAGTAATATGTTTGTATATATTAATAGGTAGTATAAGTACCGTATTATATAAATGTTCAAAAGAAAACTTTGCGATACGTTCTTGAGAATAATGCTCATGTAGAAGTATGAAATTTGACACAATTAAAGTTTTTGAGGGCAAATAGCGCATACTTTAGATATACGTCAAATTAATTGAATAAATATGACAACCTCTCCCATATGTTGATTATTATGACATACGCTATAAAGTGTATAACATACACGTTGCTATGGTAACGAGTATTTTAAGCGTTAAGAGGCTTAGGTATAAGTAATAATTTATAAGTATTAGTTTTTGTTATGTAATAATAAATTGAAGCACCATGTAAATTTACATCGGTATAATAAACGAACAATTTGACGCACGCCAACGCCAATACTGTCTTGACTTAAAAGTGGGCGGGCTTTATCTAGCTATGAAGTATGAACTGCTATCGAAATTGTTTCACCACTTTAATAAATTGTTATACATATTTATGATACTGGCTTATACCTACATTTATTTTAAATAAGTATAAGTGTATAAATTTATTTAATTTAATTAGCTAATGTTGAATGTGTCAATAGAATTTTCTTTCACCGTTACACGTAAGCATAAAATAAGTAACACGACATAACCAGTTATTAATATTTATTAAAATAGTAGTTTTGTATGTCAAGGTAAATTCCCTTTACATACAAAACTACAGATTGCTTAAGTAGGTATTATCTAGAAAGTAGACTTTTCATTTACTATAGGAACCAACAAAATATTGAACTCTTTGAAACGCGAATATATAGTAACTAAACTAACATGAAAAAAAAAACAAAAAATATGTACATTTATGCAATAAATGCAAGTGAGAAACTTCAGAACGAAAAATGTGATTCGAGTACAATACCCACCTATACTTTTTTTGCAGCTTCACGCTTTTTCACGCACAGCAGGGTAGTCAAATAGAATCTATAGTCAAGACCACTTTCCGCCCGAAATCGAAACATTTGCGCGCTTTGTCATAGGTACCAGAGCGGAGAAATGAAAATATTGTTAATATAATGTTTCCCCCGAGTAGGAATCGAATTCACAACCAATCGCATTCTCAGACGCTGTGCCACTGCGCCACGATGGACTCCAGTACCTATAATACTATATATTTATATTACTGTCAATAAAAAAAATGCTGCCTAGGTTTAAAATTCTAGCTTAAAATTCAGAACACTAGACAGTATCTGAATTTAAAAATTCACCCACTATTCTTGATAAATGTATCTGTTTGTATTGCGGGATGACCTGTTTGACGATGCACCGAGTGCTCATAATGGGCAGATGTTATACATACGTTTACTCCGTAGCAACATTTTTTTTTTGTTTCAATGATATTCCATTTTTCAGGTGCTATTGTAATTCGAGGTGATTTATATTATTTCTATACGATAACAGTTTAGGGAGGAAGCTATATACAAAAAAAATATTTAATATTTAAATTTAATATTACGTTTAAGATAGACTTGTATTTTTGTATATCAAAATCCCCCCCAAGGTGTCGCTGTAAAGATCAATTGATCAACAGCATTAAATCAGTATCGAAAAAAAAATTGTATATCAAAAAAAAATATCAATGCAAAACTTTTAGTAGAAAAATAAATAAATAAAGCAAGTGTTTCTTGTATTGTATTTCGTATGATAATAAAAACTAGGTATTCTGTTATCTTATTTTTTTCTATTGCAATTATATTTTACAGTACATACGGAGTGTCAAATTCGACATAACACTCTATCGAACTAGATTGGCGGTCACTTTTATTCTTTATTAATTTCGTTATAACATGGTTTCGATTCATCTATTCTTGGGTGTCTCACTAACGGACTGGAACTATTTGATTTGAATTCTTAATTCAAAACATAAACAGGCACAAAACGAAAAATGAATTTATATCATATAAAACAGAAAAAATATATGTTCCATAAGTTCACCGTGCGGGTGCTGGGCACATACCGATGCAGTAAGGGCAGCCTGGTCCGGTGCCTGGCACTTACGACTCAAGTGTAGTTAATATGCGCATTAATACTCGTCTCCACCATCCGATCCACCTCTCTCTATTTAACCAAACTAAAAACTTAACTTAGTTACGTAAAAAAATATAAAATTATTCCTGATTTTATTCCAATCTTTATCAGTTTAAATCATTAATATGAACGCACATAATTAAAATAACAGGACGAGCTCATGCAACCTCCGTAGCTTATCCGCCTGTGATCATAGAATTGACCATAGCCATAAAAGCATACATGACACTTTTTATTACACGAATTCTGTTTTCATCTAGATGTCATTAGTCATGTCCACTTTGATGTTTTATCACTAAGCATTTTTATGTTGGCATATCCGAGACCCGTTATTAAGTACCCACGTTGATGGAAAGATATACGTTCGATAGAAAACATTCGGAATGACTTCAGCAATCATTTTTCATGCTCCGATTTAGTTAGGAACGGCACCAGCGATTAAAATATAACAATTTGTGTCGTGTAAAAACGATTTACTTTTATATTTTTGTGTAACGATTTCAAATTTCATGTATAGTTGACTTATATTAAATTATAAATTTGATGTTACAAATCGTACTAAATTTAATATTTTAAAAATATAAGATCATTATAAAACCATTTTAAAAGGTACAAAATCAAATCTGAAACGTAATATATAATGTTATTATTATTTGTATGTGCTTAGAAACTACTTAACTAGTTAGATAATTGAATTAAATATAGAAATAAGATGCAATATTTTTTATCTGTAAAATGTGCACGTTACAGAACACGATTTTTTAAAGTAAATATAAGTGAAGTTTAAACCTGTAATTTAGCAGGCAATTTGGCTGAAAAAATCATATATTAGACCGAAATCGTCTCCAGACAAGGCTATTTTAGTTTTCAAATTTTAAGACTCATCCATAGGTAATACGATGTCATTCATTTAAAATTCGACCATGCAATATGTCTAGACTGAATATAAAATACTATGTGACCTAGAATTACCTACGCTGGATAAAGGAGGATTCAGCTCTTAATATCATATAATTTATTTTAATAAAATATTTATATATCAAATATAATCATAAATAAGATAAAGTAAATTATAGATTTTTCACGCAACTTAATACAAGTACCTATGGGTAAAATATTTAATATTATTACTTTTAATACAAAGTGAAAATTTTGTTTGATTCAAGTATGTGATTAATATAAATATTCTTATTTGAATCCTTATTTGAAATAAGTTTAAATAATCAAAATCGTACTCAAAAATGTATTTACTGACTAAAGTGTAAGTTAGATAATAAAAATTTAAGCTTTAACTTTATAAAAATATGTATCAAAAATCAATTATCAAGAAACATAAGATTGGTTTCAATATAATATTAGGATGACAACCTCACCCACAAAAAAAATCCAGAACTTTTACTTCTTGACTTTTTCTAAGAATTTTCGAGCAGTTTTCCGTTAAGTTTATCTATTAATATGTGTATATTGTGACATATTATAATAATTTACTATTACAATAATTTTATATTTCTTTATAGAGGTCTTCTTTTAAAAGATCTATTTTATTCTGAGAAATAAAAATAAAGAAGAAAAATAGAGAAGAACAATTTGTATTTCCCAATATAAATTGTAGCTAAGTAGCTTTCTTTAGGACGAAAACGTATATATTGTATTAATCTTCTGCACCTAAAAAAAGTATTTACTTACACAATTAAACATTATAGTATTGAAAATATAAAAAAAACTAAACAATAGTTACAAGAGGACCAGCCATATATATATATCCACTATAAGTAGAGCTTTAGCGTCACATTACGAAGCTTGATATATTGCAAAATAATGTAACAGGCTGCTCTCCTGTCACTAAGACATATCGTTTATACCTGTTCAGAAGTGTTTTGAGCCATCTATAGTCATCTGCACTTCCTAATCATATCTTATTCAAATAACATCTTTAATATAAGCATTTCATCAAAATCACCATATTTCTGAATTCGCATTGAAATTCATATGCCCTCGTATTGTGTCCATTCGTTTCGACTCTGTACAAGGATTATATTAAAATAATGCTGTCAGTCAGTTGTTTGTGCATCGAACTGTCACTGACATTTCAATCACGTAGGGTTTTTGCTGCTACATCACTTATAGTACTTGTGGGGACATCGAATATTTATGGTTTTTAAACATATTTATTGACGCGGGTTTGACGTTTGGACGGTATAAGGGATATATTTGAGCGCTTGTGCCGTATTTATTATCGTCGCCTTTCTTTTATCTATTGATATTCTAAATACATTAATAGCTTGCAAATATTCATGTATTCGTATACGCGGCTGTTCACACAGAATGTACATATAATGTAAGCATATTAAAAGCAATGAAAACATAATTGTCAAGAAAAATATAATATTAAAACAAATATTCGATACTTTTATTACTTGTTGCGTTGTAACTTTATTTAGTTTTATCATGTCGTTTTTTAGTCGAGAAGAAAGAACGGAAAAGGCAGAATATTAAAATTGTTAAGAATATATAGAATAGATATGTAATATACATTTTGTTCTACGCATACTTACTCTTGTGTACGTTACTCTTAAATCCATCCGTCTATATCCCATGTGAGGTCGATTAATGATTCATATCTCTAAAGTTGTCAATAGAATTGATAAACATCGCGGTTAATAGTTGCTTATTTTGAAAGCAATTCGTTAGTGGTCGAGGCTACTTAAAGAAATGTAACAAATGACACAGTTTAATTTGGAAGACAGAGTCAGACAGGCCGCGTATCGATCAAGACTGGACTGGCGAGCATCCAAGGCGACCAAGTGGTGGGCTGTACCGGCGACATAACGTGACAGGTGTACCGCGCGGCATGCCACTAGGAGTCTCTGAAAACTGTTCACACCATCGTCGAGCCCTTTTGACGATTAATCACTTAAAGCATTTTATTAATACTAAAACTATATCTCAATCTCACTCTAAAAATCTTTAGCGAACATCTCTATATTATTTCGTAATCCATTTCCATTTTGCTATAGAAAATATCTTCACGTGAATCACAATAAATTATAGCAATATATCATAATGAATATTTTATATAATTTCTTAACAGAATCTCGCTTTGAATCGTGCGCATTGCCGCAAGCTGTACATCACAATCGGGCAAGCGTGGCAAGGCACGAAATCGATCGAGCCAACTATTCATTGGCGCTCAAACGGGCACTCAGTTCTATATTAGTGGTCCTTATTTTGAATATACATAATGTAGTTATTTAGTGTATTTTATACTAGCAGGAAGCATTGCTATATTATGAGCAAAAACTTAATTCAATTTTCTTAACTTTTTCAGGTACAGTCAACGCAAACGGAGAAACAAAACGTCAAAGGACATCTTATACACGATACCAGACATTGGAACTCGAAAAGGAATTCCACTTTAACCGGTACTTAACGAGAAGGAGACGGATCGAGATAGCTCATGCTCTCTGTCTTACCGAGCGTCAGATCAAAATCTGGTTCCAAAACAGGCGTATGAAATGGAAGAAAGAACATAAGATGGCATCCATGAACATAGTCCCATACCATATGAATCCGTATGGTCATCCATACCAATTCGACCTTCACCCTAGCCAATTCGCCCACCTGTCAGCATAGGATCAGTGGAATTTTTCGAATAGTGGATAACTGATTTACCAAGCCAAATAGTCGACCGTTTGTCCAACGGAGTTGTATGTAACACCATCGCGAAGTAATGGAATGTTACAGCGACTAGACTAGATTAGTTATTCGCTGTTCGAAAAATTTACTACACCTTTTATAGACTTTGTTAAACTTTGTTATTGTGACATTCAGTGACGTTTAAAGAAGAAAAGTGTTTGTGTATGATGCGTACCTTCGAATGAAAATCGGAAGATAGGATCAAGATAAAGTGATTGAAGCAAGTGGACTTTCTGTATTATACTACTAAATCTGAACATTACTCATTTAAAGTGAGAATATTATATAAAACAATGGAATACTATTTGTCTTAGAATTTTCAGCATATTGCATTAAGTTGTTGATTTAGAAAGAATTTTGCCTAGTCATAAGTTATAATTTGATCTGCATTATATTCCTAAAATTGTAAGATAACAAATAATAATAGAGTGATGGCTAGTTAGATTTAAGCTTAGGCATGTTTGTTAGACTGGACGTCTTAAACAATCAAAGATCTACTTAAATAAATACAAGTTTGTTTGTATAGAATAGCCGTCTCCCAATACAACAAATTCGGAAATGTACAGGGATAAGGTAAAATTCGGCGAATTCAAAAATGAAGTATGAATATTGAATAGGGATAATTTTACTTTAAACATTTCATTGCAATTAATTATAGTAACCAGCTAAAATCTAACAGATTAGCGAGGGCTTGTAAGGTCGCTGTGAACTTGATGTCACGATATAAGCTCAGTTAATATAGAAATCTGTGAATAAGTAGTTATTTGTTCTTAATGTAAATATTAAATCAATTGTCATTATTAGATATCGGAAAAAGTTTAATATATTCATATAGTGTCAACTTTTTCGATGAACTGTTTTATGTTCCTGTTCTTAGTTGTAAATAACAAATGTTACGTATATAAACGCAAATAAAAATATTGTTTAGAATATCTTTAAATAGTTTTAAATCCACCAACGATACCAATTAAATAATTCGTATGACTATTAAGTACTTTGAATCCTTAATGTCGTATTTGTAATATGTACTTAAATTGTAGTTAGTGTGTAAAGTTTTAATTTCTTCCTTATAATATTTTAATGTTACCTTTGTTCCTTATCAATTTTCTGTTAAACGGTTTTTTCATCTCATTTTTTCTAGAATTTTTGTTACAACTTTATATAAATGTCGTAGTCTGCTGTGATATTTTGTTGATTTTTATTCTTTTGTGAAAAATAAATTACATATGCATATTTTAAAATTTATAAATCTCACGCTTGATTTTCTACTTGACTTGATTTTGAATCTGTTTAGTTTGTTGCTTTATTTATTTGTTTGTAAATAGTAGATTATCACTTAGTGGAATTCAATAATATGAAATAATTTGTTTAAAGTAGTAACATTGTTTCTTGAGCATCAATTTTTTTCTAAATTGTAAATTATATTGTGCAATAGGACGCGGCCTATTATTTAATCTGACTCCAATTTTCCTATTTTTGTATAATAATGTTTATTTACTTGTGTTATTTCTTTCTAATTAATAAATATAAATAAATATCTTTATCGTTCATTCCAGTTAAAATGAGAGCTCTAGGGAAGTATGCTACATGATCATTTAAATTATTGTATTGTATGAATAAATTGTATTAAATTTGAAAAATTGGTGATGATGATAAAATAAATTATCAAGATAGATATGAGTTTCATTGTATACCAGTTGTAAGTATAACTATTATATTATAAATAATATATGATACATTGAATTTTCTAAGAAATATTTTATATAATCATGTTGAAAAGCTGATAATGTCAAAGCAGATAATTTTAATTTTCAATCAAAAGAAAATATGTTTTCAAAGCATCTAGTAAAACTGAAAATCAAAATAAAAATATAAAATTTGATTTACTTTACATTTATTACGATTTATTTAAAATTTACGACTGTTCTATAATATTGAGAAAACAGTAAAGTGAGTGAGCAAACTTTTGTAGAAAGAAGGAAAATATCTGAGTTCATTTGAAACATTTGCTGCAACCGCCAGCTCGACGCCTTCGTATTGAGTGATGATAAATGATAGTACCAATGACACCCAACGAGGGGGCGCCAGCGTACCACGTGGCAACAAAGAGTCGAAAAATGTGAAGGTTGCTTTAGTTTGTAGGTCGCGGGCATATCGGAGCCTGATCCTATAAATCATCCTGTCAGAATATTTTGCTTCATACACTGTTACGGTTATCCTAAGCTTTAGAAACTGCCAATGAATACTTTTTTCTACGTTGGTTAATAGTCATGGCAAAATTGCAAGTCTAAAATGTGAAGCCTCGTTAGTTCTTTGCACTACTTACATATTCGTCCTTAAAAAGAAAAACTAGTGACATGTCACTCTCTTATCACTGTGCTTATAAGTGTAACCTTTCTCAGTTTAACCAAACCTGAGATGGATTTGAACATTACATACAGTACAACTACGACGTCGAACACTTCTTTATATAGTAACTTAGGAAAATCTTGAAATTGATACTGCTACTGCCTGTCACCTCAAGCTATCGTATATATGTATCTATATTAATACGTCAATAAAAACTTTTCAATTCTTTCGACCCCTACGAAAACGATACGAATGGAATTACAAGAAATTACACATATGTACTTGAAGTACTGGAAGAAAAGAGCACAATAAATTATATAAATACTACACGCACTACCATTTGCTTGAAAAATAATTTTGTATAAAGTGACATATGTGCTCGTTGCAAAGGCAACGCATATTTTGTTTAGTTAGATCCCCGAATATATATTAAATCATATAAGAAACATTAGTAACAAAACGCAATATTCTATTAACACAGGAAGCTTTGGTTAACATTTTAAAAAGCATGAGCTCCAAGGCGATATACATCGTGAATTGTATGTCACACTACAATGACTACGCAATATTATTAATGTTGTGTCCGATCGCGAGATGCAAGATACCTTGCATTAAAGAACACTCAGTGTCGCGAATCATTTTTCATCTGATGCCCACTGTGTCTTGTATGACATTGTTTTGGCCGATAAAAGCGTTTAAGGTAAAAGGCAAGCACAAATCAAGTTTCGTAAAACATTCCATTGATTTAATTTTTACTGTGTTATTTTTGTTAGACAATTCGCAAAGAACATAACTATGTTAAATACTTTAACATTATATTTTCTTAATTTACTTATGCTTGTATATGCACAAGACAGGCGTTTCAATAATTTATTTCACTGTGAAATATTAGATTTTTCATACTTATAGATAAGCGATTAGTGGAGGAGATTGTGTGTAGGTTTAGCGTCTTTTTTCTTTTTTAAATTCTGCAGCATATCGGAGTAGGCAGAGAAGAAACTTGCCATACATCGTTTCATTCTCAATTTTTCGAACGTTCTAGATGTTTTACATGATTAGAGACGGGATTCAATTCACTTTAACAAAGGAATTTGGAAAAAATATAAAAAGTATTTTAAATATAAATATTTTCCTAAGTGGTCACCGAATCTGCTTCTTACTTATAGTTTTGTATAGTGGGACACTCAGAGCTCTGATAGTGTTAAAACTGTTCCATATATATATGCCGTTGGCAATAATATAGAAAAAGTGAATTTTTTACTAATATTTAATTTGCAACTAATTATTATAATTATAAAAGAAACATAAAAAAAGGAATATGAAGTAGTAGTAGCAAATTTTTAAACATTACAGTGTGACAGACTATAAATATCGGTTGTGGGTTCGATTCCCCCCGGGGGAATAATTATATTTAAAGTATTTTAATTCTTTACTCTGGTACCTAAGACAAAGCGTGGCGTTGAGTTTCGCTACTTAACACGCAATGTCTCGAATTGGGGCAGAAAATTTCTTCACTTACTTTCCGAATTCGTAATGTCTTGATGACAGTAGGTTCCCTCTGAATACCCTGCCATGCTGAAAAAAGGGTGAATTTGAAAAAAAAAAATAGAAGTAACCTTAAAAGAAGCAAGAAAGTTATATTTAACAAATAATGGTTTAAGCATTGCTTGTACATTTTTAATTTTCTCCCACTTTTGTTAATTATTAGAGATTATTTTTAGGTTAACAATATTATTGTTTATTTTTGCATTCATAATAATACTCAATTTTACATATATAACGACTAGGGTATGATGATTTATTTTAGTTTTCCTGACAATCTATTGCTTATTACAAATATAAATATTTATTAAGTCTAAAGCGATTTTATTAAATAGTTTTATATTATATGTTTTCTTATTATTATTTACAAACTACGACATCTATAGGTACTCGATAAAACTTATTAAACCAAAAAAAATACAGTTATTATTTTTGTAGACTCAGAAATTCATCCAACTGTCGGCAACTAATCATTCTGAAAGCTTTCAATAGATGGCGCTTATATTTTTTTCCAACTGACAATTTCTAGTTGGAAATTTTCATTTTTTTAAAGTCAGATATGTAATTATGTTGGATACAAAATTTATATCTTAATAAACAATAATTATAAAAATTTTGTTTTAAATTTCAGTTATTTCAATTATTAAGAAACAAATTAAAAATTATGTTTCCATCTAGAGTTGAAGGTAAATATTTTTATGATTCCAGTGAAGTACGAAACTTCTAAATGTTGTATCTATCCATCCAGAGGTGGCGCTAAGATATTATGGTAAAGCAGTCCAAAGGAAATTTTCGTTGTCATCGACTGAACTTTGAGAAAGCTCTACGGCAGCTTTGTAGAAAGACGCGTTTCATAAGTGTTTCGATTTACTTTAATATTTTCCTCGTTCTAAAGAAATGCAGACGGTGGCGGCTCTATCAAAGAGGTAAGTTTGCACACATAGTCAATTATATCATCTACTTAGTCAATTATTTCGTTTTTAAAGACTTTTCATAGAAAATCGTTATTTTCGTGTGACGTGATTGCACGATGACTGCCACAGATTGAAGATGCACGAAATATTACGCGATATGAAGTTTGTGTTCATTGTAACGATTGTTAACGATGTTTTATTCTGAAACATACTAAGTTAACGTGGTATAAGGCACAATATGTGTAAATATAAAAAAATGCTACAATTTCTCAAAAACTATCAAATTAAACATTAATGTTATGGCATATTTTACCTTAAATTATTTGGATTTTTTAACTTAAGAAAAATATTTATTCAAAATTAAAGTTACATCTCCTAAAAAAAAATTTTTTTTTTTAACATCGTAGTACGGTTATTTATTAAATATCTAAATAAAATTATTTTATGTTACATATATATTCCTACTGTTCTGTGTTCTTCAATAATGTAAATAAAAACTTAAGCTGCATTAGGAAATACATAAACAAGATTAAATATAATCTGTGCCAAAAAAATAAAAGGCCTAAACAAAAATTTCGTCGTCAAACTAATCGTAGTAGCGGCCGCTTGTTAAAAGGCAGGCATAAAAACCGTTGACGTGAAATTTATACCTGACTTCCATGAATGGCGATATTTTTGTTTAAAGGTTTATCTAAAAAAAGCAATAAAATATGGCCGCCACAAAGGCACCTCTGGCGCGCCTGCGCCGACCTGGGACTTGCGCATTTCGATCGAACAAAATTGGGGTGGTTACCATGGATTCTAGATTGAGAAACATTCGAGTGACTTTCGAAAGTAGGGGTCGAATAATTTTAGTGTGACTGCATAGAATATTTTATAATCCTTTGTAGTTTTGTACGACTATGCAATTCAAAGATGGGTTATTGTTAAATTAGAAGTGATTTTAAATTTTGAAAATAATAATAAATTCAACACAAAATACAAAAAAAAATTAAATTATAAAAAGTTATAAGTCTTTATCTTTATATGTTGTTTATAGCGTATACTAGCTTAATATATTAACGCCCGTAATGATTCAGGATTTAAATCTCACTTTGTAGGTGAAGCTTGTATTGAATTTAAAGATACTTTGCATAGTATTTCATCTACAATTTAATTAAAATGGCCTCTTCATATTTAGTAGATAGTAGATTGGATAGTAGAAACTGAGCTTCTGCGTACTTTTTATCGATCATTGAATATACATGTTAAAGAAAAATAAGTTCATGCTTTACATTAATGAGCTACTGAAATTTGATAGAGCCAAACAATGTTTTTATTTGTTCTTACACCCAATGAAAAGTTTATGTTTTATATATTTTTAGCTTATTTAATGAAAACTTATATTTAAGTCCGAAAAAAATATATATTAGGAAATGTTTATTATAAAAAAGAATACTTATATTACAAAGAAAAGCACGCCAAAGACAAAAAAATATAATACTTGATTTGTTATTTATATTACTTAAAAGTTTTTAGAAGATACTTGTTTTAATACTGATAATTTTAGTACAGATGGTTAAACAATGGACTATGTTGGGTACCGCCTCCCGACTTGTAAAGCCTCTGTAAATGAACAGACTCTGGAAAACAGAGAAAAATTTCACTAAGTTCTTTCTTCCTACCATGCTAAGAGAGAACAAAATAAAAACCTTAAATATACATCTTATTTAAGGTTTTCATCTATGTACATTATATATATATAATCTTTCGGTACTAAAAATTCAAAAAAGCATATCAATATTCAAAAGATCTTTTTAAAAAAAGGCTTCACATTAATTTATAGTAATAAAGCTAACTAATATGAATAACAAGGAAGAATTAAATTGAGTAATCATTTACATGGGTGAGACTCATTTACATACAAATGAGATACTTTACTTTGTATTTCAATAAAAGTATAGAAATACTTACTTACTACTACTTTATTTTATATTCCACTACTTGCTACTTTATTTCTTTATTTAGGTTCAGGTAAGGATAACATCATCTGCATTTACTTTTATCCATATTATCTCAGCATTTTTAAATTAACTTATGTTTATGTGAATATTATAAATATTTAATTGCATATTAATAATGTTAATATTTTTTGAAATTAAACTATTCTTAACCAGATTAATCGCGTATATTTTTGGCATTCGAAAATACATCTTAGACACCCGACGTTTCGAACACTTTACAATAGTTCGTGGTCACAGGTAGACTAAGGTGGCATTCGTCTTTCAGTTGATACACTATATGAAATATATATTATAATGATTGCCAATGATTTTTTAGTTGCCTCCCGTACTGCCTTGGATTCTTCCAGAATGAGCTAACTGTATGCTCTTTGGTGCTTGATCTGGTGGATTTGCTTTCTGGTGTGGTAGGTTTGAGACTTTAAAGTTTTCAAGAGTTTGGGTTCCAGGTGGTAGTAAGCTTCCAACGGTCTTCTCTAGTGAAATTAGGGTGTTTTTGTATTTCAATAGCCTCGCGGATCATTCTTGGGATATATCTGTTTTCCCTAACGAGGATATGAGGTTTATCAACCTGACGTAATAGTTGGGTTTATCCGTTGTATGCTCTAACATAGCTGACTTCAATACACGCCCATTCTTGACATTGGAAAAGTGTTCCTTCACCCTTATACCGATGCTTCTTTTTCTTTGACCAATGTAAGGTAAGCCATAGTCACAATCTAGTTTCTATACACCTGCACACTACAAAGGAATATTACTTTTCACTGGTCTTAAGAACTGGCTCACTTTTTTGTTAGTCTTAAGTTTAGTTTTTATTGAAGCTTTGCGTTCACATATAGTAGTAATGTTGGTTGTCTTTCCACTGCGAGCGGCTTGTTGGTCTTCCTACGACGCTGGTAACTGGCAGCTTGTTTAGACGAAAGGGCATTTTTCACCTGTCAACATTCTGAAACAAAGATTTGCCAACGGTAGATAACTGTGTAGGGTGGTGGTGGAATTCACCGTTGATACGCGATTAATCTGGTTAAAAACAGTTTCCTTTAAAAATGTGTACAAATTGCGAAAACCAAAGATCTTATAATGTTAATACTTATTACTCTTCTTTGTTTTTATTAATATTATTTTTTATGTATAAAATAATTCTACTAATACAACCATTTATATTTTCAAAATAAATATTTTGAAAATAGAAACTATATTATGTAACAATAAAATATATACATCGAAAATATTTTTCGTGTTAAATTAGTAAAAATCCATAAGTTACTCATTATTGAATAAGTTAATATATCTTGAGGATAGAAAGAGGGTGGGAAAGCATTTATTTTCTGGGTTCAATGATTTTAATATTTTATTTTTGAAACATTTCTAACTATTCTACTTACAGCGTTTAACTGACATTATTCAATAAATTTTACTTTTAGTCCCTAAGACTGGTTATAATTAGGCAGCTCATCAATAAATTTTGAGAAAATTAAGAATAGAGTTAGTTTAAATGTTTACAATTAAGTTATATTTTCGATATAGTTATTTATACCCACGGTTTAAACTAAACCTACTTGAATATGCATATGAAAATGGTAACATGTGCTCTGTATAGTGATGAGTCATGGTAACTTAACATAAATGTAAGCGTACATCGCTTGTTGTGTAATAACTGCCAGTATGAAGAAATATAGGGCTGTAAATGTTGAACACACATTCATAATTTGATTAATAATTCTGTGTTACATCAGCTTTATATGTATTCGGAAACTAACTATATAATCAAATATACCGCTATATTAAGCATATTAAGGTGAAATTGAAGTGTAAATGCAGTTCTAATAATTTTGAATTATAAGAAGCATTGCAATCTAAACCCTTACATATGTAAGGAAGTTATATACTTTGTCTTGCCATATCAATTGTTGCAAAGAAAATCATTTTTTGTGTTAGTTTAATACTATTATATTTTATATTTAATATAAAACCGTTATATTTTATAAAATTTCCTCGAAGTGGTCCCCATTGACTGTAAAACAGTCCTTTCAACGTTGAGAGCAGTTCTCAATAGCGGCATGCAATCTTTCTATGGGAAAACTCTTTATTGCCAGTCGCTTGGATTGGTTTAGCAATCACGTCGTTTAGAGCAAGACTTAGACTCAAAAACTGACCTTTCCGTATCAGAATTCAGTGGATTAAAATCAGGACTAGATGATGGCCAGTCTTCAGCTCTGATATAGCAAATGATCTTTCGTTTCTAGATAATATAGGGTGGATCGATTTTTATGATGCGGCGCCAAGTCTTGCTGAAAAGACCATTCTTGGTTATTAAACATGGTGCTGTTAAGAGGCTACCTTCTCATGAATGGTATCTTAATACACTTGTGCCGATGTTTTGATACCTTTTCCACAAAAATATGGCTCAGTTACTCCTTCATAGCTAACACCCCACCAAGCCATCACTAAAGGCTGATAATGCCCACATTGTACTCTGTTGGTTAATTGGGAAGATCCTTTAGAGCTTAAGAAAACAATCATATTAAAGTGACAGATTCCAAATTCAAAAGTCATATTTTGTTTATTTGTAATAACAATATTTATAGCGAGACTAAGTATATAAAAATGAAATGACGTTTGTTAGACCCGCTTACACTCGAGAACGGCTGGGCCGATTTGGCTAATTTTGGTTTTAAAATATTTGATCCAAGTCCAAGGAAGGTTCAAAATACATAAAGAAATTGCACAGAAAATAGTAAAAATACAATTTTATTTTCCATACCATACAAGCTGTGCGTACCTGTCAGACATGATGCGTTCATAAATTAAATATTAAGGAAGAGAAATAGCTTAGATTATAGAATATTATTTGGCCGCATTATTTAAGCATTCAGTAGTTTGGCCGGTCATTTGATCTGTAAATTAATATTTGAACAAATACATCATTAATTTTCATGAAATCTGCACCGACTAGGAAAAAACCATGCGTCCTGGGATTCAGAACAATTTTCATAGTGAATGTTCTGGTGTAATTCTTTTTGGTTTTCTGTAATTTTTACGGTACCAGCTAGTTATAGCTATATATAATAATCAAATCTGTTTATCTGAATAGACGTTGAGAAAATCTTAATACAAATTTGATAGTATACGAAAAAAAAATTTCTAATTAATTAATTACTTAATTGAGTATAGGCCATCGTGACAGTGTGACAGCGTCTGACTGTATGGTTATGCGTTCAAATGGATGCACTCTAGGGAATGATCATATTTTTTTATCATAATTATTTTCATGTCGCCTTTCTGCTCTTTTGAGCAGATCGAGGTTAAGCTCGGATTTGAGTTCCGCCACTCAAAACACTCTGGATTCTGGCGAAAAGTTCAGAACGGAGTGTCTCTAATTTCTCTCTGCCGACCCTGTTGAGCGGAAAAAACGTAAAGCGTGAATCTGAGTGGTTATAGATTCAATACCTTTATATTGAACAAAATTATCAATTGTATTGTGGACAAAAAATAATAATAAAAAGGTCGTTATTTTACTGGTTAATTTTACCCGTTAGTAACAAACCAAATTTTGTTTTTATATTGTTAATATCAAGTAATTAAGTACTTCCTAAGTAGTCTTAAATATTTCTTATTAAAACTACATATATTTTTATATTTACATAACATTATATATATTTTTAAGATTAAAATGTATACCTAATTATTATTTCCTATAGAGGTAGCGGCGCAGTGTCATAAGGTTTGACTGTATACCGGACGGTATGGGTCCGACTCCCACTCGAGGGTGTGATCACAAGACAATGGCACGGCGTTGAGTTCCGCTGCTCAACATGTAATGTCTCGAATACATTGAAGTTAAAAAAAAATCATATAAACATGATTTTTATATAATGTCAGCCCACGCCAATATTGTGTTATGGGAGATAATTACAGTTTTTATATTAATACGCGAAACACCTTTTACGAAAATTACGAGCATGAAATTTACTATGCATATTTAAAGTTTATATGAAGAAAAAGTTGGCAAAGCTAATAATAATAATAATTTTATATTTTGTGTTTACTATTTTGACATTTGGAAGACGAAGTGAAAAATGAAAATAATTAAATTATAATCATTCCTACTCGCGGGAGTCGAACTCACAACCAATCGCAATTACAGTCAGACGCTATCCCACTGAGCTATAACGATACGATTTTAAAATTAAAATTATTGAAATTTTAGCTCTAAAGTGTTCTTACTTAAATTAAATGTATATTGTAACTTACTCAGAATAAATAAATATAACTTTTAAATTCAAAGAAAAGAATTTATCAATTATAATATCACAGATTGCAGTAACCGTATAATTTACGGTCTTATTCTGATTAATGAAATATTATTATTGCTGCCCATACATAAAAAAAATATGGCTATACTTTCAAAGAACAAAAAAAAACAACCGATTGTTCGGTAACACGATTCAGTTAGAGCCAGCTTATAGAAGGGGAGCGGATTAAATTGAAATTCTTTTTAAATTCACCAATAGGGTGAAGGGACCCGGGGATTGGTGCTACGCGACCGGGCGAACTAATCTTTATTTAAACAGATTAACAAGGGCTTTATGCTCTCAATAATATTGTACAAATCATAACGCAATTACTAGCTTGAAAATAAAATTTTCTATAAGGCTTTGGCTTCTTTCTACTTCTTTTTACTAATATTTCCAAAAAATAATAAGTTTAAAAAACATGTATAGAAAATGTATAAAAAATTGACCGTAGCTGGATTCAAATCCGCGCATTTTGGAAACGGTTTGGAACGTTGATTTTTTAAGGTAAATACTGACCTTATCTGTATGCAAATTTTACTATTATGTCTCTTGTAATTTGATTTAGTGCCATTATGCTCATTAATCAACATTTATTTTTAATTTAATTTAACTTGAGTCTATCTTGGTCCATTGGTGCTGTGCGTCTGACTGTAAATACAATGGTCATGGCTACGATCCCCACTCGGTAAAATGGTTATAAATAAATAAATAAATTATAAATATATAAATTTGACTTACGGGTTGACTGAAAGAGATCTCTTCACGATATAAGTCCACCTTTATACTTTTTGTTTGTTTATTTTATCTTTTTATTTTTATAAGTGCAATAAAGAATATATATGTATATATATATATATATATATATTCTTTATTTTCATTTATTCACTCTGGTACGACAAAGCTCGGCTTTGAGTTGAAACAAAATATCTTGATTGCGTTCGAAAAGTGGAGAATTGAGTGAAATGACATCAGATCCTCTCAGCCTGCTGTGCCATACGGAATAAAGCGTGGAGCTAAAAAAATAATCTATTGCATTACTTTATTTTATATAGTACATATATTTAAATTGCAAAGTAATCTTTAATACTTATGTTTTTACAAGCGATTGAAGTTCTTATACACATTTTTTATTGAAAAGGCAATTAATTTCGATATCTATAAATTTCAAAACACTAATAAATTATATCTCATGTTACAATGGGCCCATAATTTGCTGCTAACATTTAAAAGCATTCTGTATATTGTTGCACAAGGAATCACATAAATAAATTAATAACCAAATTTTATTTCCTGCACTTTTTGCGAAGAAGGCTTCAAAGAGAACTGTTCAACATAACCCCCCGAGCGATATCTCAATGTATGATAATATCAGAGATTTGATATGTTTTTTTAATTCCATATTATTCTTAATACTGTTGTTATCCTTTTAAAACGTATTACACACCTATTATTTGGATTAAAACAATATTATATTTTAAGGTAAAGCTTTATATAATTACAAATTTCTTATCATTATTCATGTGTGTTAAGAGTTAAATAAGGTTATAAAGTAACTGGGCTTTTTAAAGATCCTAGATATGCAATACTCACATGGCATGCCGTAACGATAAAAACACGTTCTGTCTCAACATCGATTTACAAGTGTCTTTCTAGCTATATCTAATTCACGCAAATACGAGTTTTATTTCTTATGCATAAAGATTATATTTCTGTATAATGTTTTATAGAAAAAAACGGTGTGTTTCATTGTAGGCAGCACCATATGGCATCTAGTTAGTTGGTCATAGGCACCGGACGGACGTGTCGCTGACATAAAGCTTTGTGCATACTGTATTTTGTTCTCTTACATAAGACTTAAGATATGACTTAACTATTAATGTTATTCCAATGTTTATTCATAATTCATACGTAGACCGTTGCTTACTGTATTAAAATGCTAACGATAAGATTTAATAAGAATATAAGAATTATAAACTGTGATTTTTGAGTAATGTATAAGTGTGTAATTTATTATATACTAAAAGCAGCTCGCTACTTCGTTTGCGTACACTTAGTGGCCCTTGTCGTAAAAATATCCATACAGTTTTGTTAAGACTCGTTTTATTATATCTTATAATATAGCTGGTCTATAATGGTTCTACAATCAGTATTCCACTCTTCAAAATTAACTATAGCCTAAGTCGTAGTAAGGTTTATAATTTCCAAACAAATTCGGTAATAAAATTATTTCGAAGATGTACGAACATTCTGTTTTTACCATTTTATTATATTTTAGATAGTTAACATAGAAATAATCAAAGCCTATAATATATAATATTTTGATCATCTGGTCCTCATATTTATATTAATCTACTACTTCAAACGAAACACCCTATTTTTTATACATACTTTGACCACAACTCGTTGTTTTCTATAACCACTATGTACACTAACATTTATAAAGTGACATCACTCAGACATAACGGTTACAATGTCAATTTCTATTTTTATTTTAATAATTGGAGCCCAGCTACCGAAATTGTATATGATTTGATAACGTCAAGCGTTTTTTTTGTATAAAATGACATCTTGTTCACACACGTGGTCATCAAAGAGTCTTAAAAGCAGCTTAAGCTTTTCCCGCATAGAGAAACTACTTAGTATCATGATATTCTGTTATTATCTCCACATTCCGCTCGACATTGAGTGTTGTCGCATAATTTAACGCAGCGCTTTTTATTACCATACGGTTAAACGAAAATAATTATTGGCCTCATAAGGATCAAATCGTCTAGTCTACAGTTACATGCTGCCTCAAGAAATATTTACCTACTGAAAATGCATTGTACTTATATTAAAATAATTGGAGGCTTGACACAAAAGTTTTTATACTAAGCACATTATACAAGTATTTACTATTTATTTTTAAAATACCATACATACTACATTTATATATTCAACATAAAAAAGAAAGTAATATCCCAGTATTTATATAAAAACATTTTTCTATATAATTTACACATAAATTCGTATTTTAATTTCTGATACTCTACATAAAATAATTTAATATAATAGTCAGGAGGTGGAATAGGCAAAAGTAACCCTTGTAGCTAGACCTGGGGTAGTTATTTAGCTAGCGGTAGAGGGGCGGGCGTCTGTCGCTTGTCGCACTCGCACCGCGCAGCTGCCACACGCCCTACGTTCGGTGAGACAATTCCTTCCTCAATATTACTTTATGTATAGAAATATATGTTCTTTTTGTTTTTGTATTTTAATAATGTTATATTTGTATTATATCTTATTATAGATATAGTTTTTACTTTATATCCTTTTTGAATTTAAGAAACTTTCAAAACTCTTTCGCTTTGAATATGGAGGTGTTATATAATTTTAATTTAATGTCAAAATCACACATATATATCACGCGTATTAAAATATCTTGTTAATGTTTTACCTATTTAATTAATGTCTTTGGTATTTAATCAATAATTCGTAAGTATTTATAAAAAAAAAATCAAGTAGTCACCTTTTTTTCTTAAAACAAGAACTTAATTAGCAAATGCTAATTAACAACTCATTAAAATTATATTTACAGAAATTAAATCGAAATATTTCATTAAATTCAATGTTATTCATAAGATTTGTGCGCTGCCTATAAATAGTGTCATAGTTTATCTTGTCACGCTTTATAAGGAAATGTCTAAGCGCCAGGTTGATTACGTATGTACTCATGAAATGAGCTTGATATATAGACTGAACTTCGTACTAAAAATATATTTAATTACTGTTGACATTGATTAAAACAATTACATACTCTATATATTTGCAATATTTTATTTATAAATAACAAAATTTTAAATATGAATATTTTTTTAATCTCAATATTTTTAATTAATTTTGATTTCCACGTGTCTTTTTCTACGCAGAGAATTGAGTGATAAGTCACTCTCGTTTTCACATTTTACAAAGATCATATATTT